>APFE030248065.1:53081-114562 GCA_000404065.3 Pinus taeda
TCAGAGAGGTTTTCACCCAGGGATCTTCTTTTTATTTCCATTTTTCTCATCCTTGGGCCACCTCATGGAGGTTTTCACCTGAATCCTTATTCTGTTTTCATTTTTTTTTAGTGAGTTGATGAGGGAGGAGCTGAAACTTGTTCCACCATCATCACTGTCTTGTTGATGTTGTCAATGAACCCTTGTTTAGATAAAGGCTTCTTGTACATTTTTAATTTATGTCCATTAACTAGTAATGGAATGGCTTCTTCATCTATAGTTCTGATTTGCATTGATCCATTGTCATGGCATCTTTCCACTAGATATGGTCTGAGCCATCTTGTTCTTAGCTTACCCTTGAATTATTTGTACCATGAATTATATAATAATGCCCAATCTCCTTCTTGAAATAGCTTCTCCTTAATATGCTTCTGATGCCAGATCTTCCTTTGAAGTTGAACTATCTTGATATGAAGGAGGGCCTACATTATGAATTCGTCCAAGCCATTCAAATGGAACAATCTCTCTTTCTATGCATGGTTAAGATCTAAATCTAGTTGGGTTGCCATCCTCAATGTGTTATATTCAAATTCAATTGACTGCAAAGCATTTTTCCCATAGACCAGCTCATAGGGTGTAAACCCAGTGGTGGTCTTCCATGCTCTATTATAGGCCTAGATGGCCTCAACTAGCCTCTCAACCCAATCCTTTTTGTTGTTGTTCACTACCTTGGTTAGGATGTTCTCCAGTGCTCTATTTCTCACCTCCACTTGCCCATTAACTTGTGGATGATAAGGAGCGGAGGTCCTATGCTTGATCTTGTGATGCTTGAGCAGTTCTTCAATCATGCTGGAGGTGAACTCACTGCCTTGGTCTGTTACTAGTTCTCTAGGGTGCCCAATGTTTTAGAATATATTCTCCCTTAGGAACACACCATCTTTTCTTCTGGTGACGCCTTGATTTCTTTGGCTTCAGCCCACTTAGTCAGATAATCAACACACAATGATGTGTTTTTTTATTTGAAAGAGGGTTGATAGGCCCAATGAATTCCATGCCCCACTTGTCAAATGGCTCGAAAGTCACTTGAGGTTGTAGGGGAATTTCATCCCTTGGAGTCGGCTTTCCCATCCTCTAGCATCGATCGCACTGACTAACATACTTCTTCACATCCTAATGAAGAGTAGGCCAATAATAGCCTACTTGCAACACCTTGAATGTTGTCCTTTTGGCAGCAAAGTGACACCCACAAGGCCCATCATGACAGGTTAGAAGGATGTCAAGGACCTCGTCTTCGCTTACACATCTTCTCAAGATTTGATCTGGGCCAAGTTTGAAGAGAGTTCCCCCAATCCAGGTGAAGGGGGAATTTTTCTTGATTATCTTACTCTTTTCTCTGGAGGGTAGGTTTGGTGGGAACTATGCTAACACCATATATTTTTCTATATCATCAAACCATGGGGTGAGCACTAAAATAGAAAAAACATACTCATCTGGTAACTTATCATCCACCATTCCTTATTCACTTATAGGTAGATTCATTCTAGACAGAAAGTCAACAACAACATTTTCCTTACCAGGCTTATCAATGATAGTTAGATCAAATTATTGTAATAAAAGTAATTATCTGATGGTTCTATCATTTACATCTAGTTTGTTCATAAATATTTAATTGCAGCATGATCAGTATGCACAAATTTCTAATAGCCTGTAATGTAATGCCCATAATTTTTCAATGAATGCACAACAGCCATGAGTTCCTTTTCTGTCATAGTATAATTTAGCTCAGCCTTTGATAGGTTTTTATTGGTAAAATAGATGGTATAAGGAAATTTCTCTTCTACCTAACCTAAGGCTACTCCTATGGCTTTATGTGAGGCATGAACATGAATGTGTAAATGGAGGTCCTAGTTTAGTCCTCTAAGGATTTGTGCAGTGGTTACCTTACCCTTTAGAATGTCTAGGGCCTCTTGACAACTCTTTGACCATATAAATTAAGAATCGTTGGCCGATAGTCCAAACAAAGGAGAGGCTAACTCACTGAAGTATTTTATGAATCTTCTGTAATATCTTGTGAGCCCTAAGAAACTCCTAACATCTCTCTACTTTTATGGAGGTGGGATCCTTTGAATGATTGCTACTTTATTTGGGTCCACCTAGAGTCCTTCCTGAGATATTGAGTGACCTAGCATAGTCCCTTCAGTAATTGGGAATTGACATTTTTCTAGACTGAGAGATAGGTTCATCTCAATGCATTTGTGTAATACTTTTCCTAGGTTAGTTAGGGCCTCTTGGAAATCACAGCCATACGGTGTAAAATCATAAATATAGATCTCCATAGTGTCATGAACTAATTCAACAAAAATACTCAAGATTGCTAGTTGGAAAGTGGTAAGAGCATTGCACAGGCTGAAAGGAAGGACCCTATAGGAAAAAGTACCCCAAGGATAGGTGAAAGTGGTCTTATCCTGGTCTTCTGGGCAGATTTGGTTTGGTTGTACCCACTGAATCCATCTAGGAAAGAAAAAAACTTCATCCCTGCCAAGCCATTTAGCACGTGGTCAATGAAAGGTAAGGGAAAGTGATCCTTCTTTGTGGCTTTGTTCAACTCCCTATAATTGACACAAATCCTCCACTTCCCATTTTTCTTGGGAGCTAGCACTAAAGGAGAGACCCATTCACTGTCAAATATAGGGTAAATGAAGCCTACATTTAACAATTTTTACAGTTATTCTTTGACTATGTCTTTGAGGGTTGGATTCATCCTCCTTTATGGTTGCTTGACTGGCTAGCAACCTTCCTTGATGTATATGTGGTGAGTACACACTTAGGTGGTGTACTCCCTTCATTTCCTTGTAGTTCCAAGCAAAGGCTTCTAGGATCTCTCTAAACAAGTTGCATAGTTGTTCCTCCTCTGAAGTAGAAAGAGATGGATTAATTTTCAAGGTTTTCTCTAGGCCAAATTCAATGGTTTTGACTCAAAGTGGGTTAGAATCGGCCAAGCATAAGTCAATTGGATGTATGTTCAGTGTTTCTTTTACTTCTTCTTCTAGTGGTAATGAGCTAGGAGTTGGATTTTGGAACAAGTGTTTGATTAAATCATCCTCATCTTGTTGTCCTCCTCCTATGATGGCTTCCAAAGTATAAATTTTGGCAGAACAAAGCTCATCTTCTTTCTCCTCCTCTAACCATAAAGGTAAGTCATGTTTTAGGGAAGGTTTAACAGGAGGGTATAGGACTAATTGCTTGGACATATGCCCATTCTTGATGGTCATATTCCCAGCTCTACAGCTAATGTAGCCATCAATTGTGGCCAACCATGTTCTCCCAAGGATGAGAGGGTAACCAATAAGCTTACCCTTGGGCTAGTGAACTAGGAAATCTACTAGGTACTCCCAGGAATCAATGGAGACCATCAAATCCTCCACAATTCCCTTAGGGGTGACTGTGGAATGGTCTACAAGTTGCAGCGTTGTTGTGGTCTTCCTTAATGACCCTTGGAGGTTAATCTTGAGCATGGTGTCCTTGGTCATCACATCAATGGCAGCCCCAAGATCAATCAGAGTGTGTGGGACAATGGTGCCATTGATGTGCACATCAACTACAGGGCTTCCAAGGTCTAAGTATTTTGGACATATTGCCTACCACAGCATTAAGTCAGATAACTGCCCAATGACATTAATGGTAGGGGCATCCCTTTTTCTTCTCCTAGATTCTTGAAGCACTTCTCCTTAATCAATTTATTGTAAATTGGAACATATTTGATTGCTTGGAGAAGGGGAATCTTTACACATAGGTTTTTCAATTCTCCTAGAAGTTTAGTTTCTTCTGGGGTAGGCTGGAGTGGTTGGGCTAATCTTTCAAGAAAGGGTGGATTTACTTTACATTTTCTTTCCTCCTTGTCTTCCTCAACCTCCTTATGTGGAGAGGGAGGTTGGTTATCTAGGAGAATTCTCCAAGATCTTAGGTTGATCTCCTGGATTTTAACAACATAACTTGGGTATGATGTCTCTCCACCGTATGTTTGTTGAGCCTAACTATTGTTTGGGTTTGGATTTGGCTGGGTAGGCATTTGGGGTTGCCTAGGTGGAGCAGAGTGCAGGAGTTGTGGTTGGGTAGGTGATGGAGGCAATAGAGCTAGAACATTGTTGAATTGGGGCCTCCACCCCTGGAGTGGGGTATTCCACTTATGTTGTCGCTAATTGTAAGGTTGAAATGATTGGCTGTCTGGATGAGAATGATATTGAGATGCATAGGACCAAGGAGGGTTTGTAGACCAGGAAAGATGAGCAGGGGGGCCCTAAGAAGGTGTATTTGTGGTTTGGTTGGGTCAGTAATATGCATGGGATGATCCTTGCAACCCTGCTGGTATGGTCTAGGCCTAGGAGGTCTCCTTTTCTTGATGTAGCAAATATGCTCAGTCACTCCTTTATCTCCTTGATATACAACTTTGAGTCTAGGTAAAGAAAGGCACTCGTCTGTGGAGTGGTTTTCTTCATAGACTGAGCAAACCTCACAGTTTAATGGGAATTCATTCCTAGGATGCCTCATGGTGCATCTAGGACAAAAGATGGCCAAGGGTCTCTTTGCTTCCTCTTGCTTCCTTTTGATATTCATGGAATCCAATTGCAAGGCAAGGGTTTGCAGCATCTCATTTTTGAATTCCTCTAGCATATTTCCAATTTCACCCTTGATGGATGAGTTGGAAGATGATGTATTGGCCATAGGTTGACTACTCCTACCCTTTTTTATGGCTTCCCTAGAATGGTTTATAAAGCGAGTCTTAATATCCTCATAGGGTAGTTGGTAGTTATCTCCTCCTGCTAACAAATGCAAGGTATCTAGGATATCCTCTCTTACTCCTCTAAGTAGGACCAGCTTCAGTGACTCAGGGTCAAGTTTTTTCCTCGCCCTTTTGTAATAGAGCTGGAATCTCTCTTCATAGTCTTCTAAGGATTCATCATGGCCTATGGTCATCCTAAAAATCTCTTCTTTAGTGTATTTTGACCTACAGTAGTCCATATATTTGTTGTTGAAGGCCTGCTACATCTAAGCCCAAGTTATGATGCTATCTCCAGGTAAACCCATGAACTAGAGCAATGTTGCATCCTTGACAGTAGATGGAAACAGTTTTAACTTTTCCTCATCCTCTATATAGTCATAGGTTCGGCATATAATAGAAAACTCAAATAGGAAAGTGCAAGGGCCCTCTGTGGTCAATCCATGGAAATTAGGTAGAGTAGAGAGGCTTATATTCTTCATCTTAGTGTCCCCATTGGTTTCCCTAATGGGGAAGGCACTCTCAATTCTCTCTCTATTTCCTCTGTCATCCTAGTTTTCAGCCATTGGTTTAGTAGGAGTGGGTTCTTCCTCTTGTCCTTCCCCTATAGGTTCTTCAAATATGTCAAGTTTCTCACCTAAAGGTTCTTCAAATTCACAGTCACCAAAGAAGAGAGAAGGTTGACTATTGGATGTAGTGGGGGTATTTGGCAAGAATTCTCCTAAATTATCCCTATTCCTAAGAGGCATGAAAGGAAATGTTTTTGGATTTTTTGTAAGGATGGGAAGTACTCTGCAGAAAGGAAATTGTTAATTGAATGAAAACAACTAACAAAAAGGAAACTACCTACTGAATTGAAATTGTTGAATGAAAGACTACTGACAGAAAGAAAACTACTTGTAGAATGAAATTGCTTACTTGAATGAAAAACTACTAATAAGAAGAAAACTACTTGCAGAATGGAAATGAAAGCAGATAAATAACAAATGAAAGAAAGAAACTATATTACTTTAGCAGAAATAAAATAATGAAAGAAAATTGAAGACTAGAAGTAGAAGAAAAGAAAGTTAGAGACTAGAAATAGAAGAAGGAGTAGTAATCACTCCTAATCTGACACCTCCTCGGCAATGGCACCAAAAAGTGATGAGCCTAGGTATTGCAGCAAGGATTTTGCATCTCCTAGGGCTACCATCTTTCCTTATCAACCCGAGGTTCGTACAAACTTGGAGGTGACTATGTTATATACACAAGTAGAAATAACGATATTGCCTATTATCACTGCTCATCTTGCAAGAGACCCCAGGGTTTCCAAGCCAGACTTCTATAGGGTCAGAAGACGCTTGATTTTGATGGAAGGAGAGTAAATATATTCTAAGGGAGAGCTAATTTATTGCAAAAATGAAGAAAACGACATGCGATCATAAATCACACCATGACCTAATTAACCATGGAAATAGCTAGACTAAGTAGAATTGCTAAACAACACTAATCTAATGCTAACTATCTAAGTTACAGAAGTAAAAGATCATAAAATTATCCTAAGGTGCAAGCAAAGGGAACTAAGCTCAGTCTGTGGTTAAGTAGAAAAATGGTCGGCGATCAAAATTGGTCAAAGGAGGATGTGAGGGAGAAACATCGCATAAGAACCATTAGATCAGGCATGTGAGAGGCAATTGAATGGCTGAGATCAGATCGTAGGAGGGTACATAAGCAGATGGGAAAACAAGGTTAACTAACAGGATGGACGGTTGAGATTATGTCACGAAGGTGAAGTCAAGAGATGGATGGGCAGAATCAATTGACAGATGGACGACGGAGATCGACCAAGCCAGTTGGTGATTGGGTGAAACAACAATCATCGGATCAGGAGACAGATCAATGGTCGAGGTGGAGGTGCTTAAAAGAACATGCAAAAATGGGGGAGCGGGTTTAGAGGGCAGTAAGCAATATATCATGTACCCTCAAAGCTGTAAGTGGTTTCCTAAAATTTTACACGATTAGACTCCTCGGCTGACATGTAGCATGGGGAAACCACCCATTTCGCGTGCTCTCCAGCGGATAATGATGAGACAAAAATCCACGCAGTATCACACGAAGGCTATCAAATCTGGCAAGGCAGATTTATAGTGGAGATTTGACCGAGTGGGTTGGTGAACGGGTGCACGATAGTCATCGAATCTGACAAGGCAAATCGATGGTTTGGATTTAAAGTGCACAAAGTCAAATGCTAAAAGTGAATTCGAGCAATGATTAGTCAATTTTTCTATGTGAGGTGATTTATAGTTAAAAACCATTTGAACATGGATTAATAGCTTACGCTTAGTTGTTTCACGTTGAAGGAGAATGACATGGGAATGTGAGTGAGGTTTGATGATAGAAAGAGAGCGAACAAGTAGATGACCATTAAAGGAATAGAGAAATATGAAATGAACTCAGTGATTGTGTTAAACAGCAAACCCTCTGTGAAAACCAAAACCCTGTGTTTTTGGGGTTACTGGAGGGTTTCTTCCTAACGTCATGGTCCCAGAGGGAGGAGGTGAGGCCGAGACACCTGTGAGCAACCTTGTGGATCTTTTCTTTGCTAACCTATTGCTTTAATAAAAGCATAAATGGAACAAATTGTAACACAGCTAATCTACTCTGCACTGCTGTAATGAGACTGCAACTATCCAAGCAAATGAACAAAAAATAGGAAGTTACTTAAGTACATGAACAAGAAAGCCATAAATCTATGCTAAAACACTATAATGAAAATTCATCTACTTAGACAAATGAGCAATCAAATCATGCATCTATGCTACTGTTGTAATGGAAATGGACTGCTTAAGTAAATGAATAGAAAACATGAATCTAAGCTAGAATAACAATACAATAAAGAGGATCTTTGGCTACTAGGGTTGGCCCTAACCCAAGAGCTTCAGCCCTCTAAGTTAACTCAGTGCTCGCTCAAATAAAAACTCATATTCATTATCAAAGAACATTGCATTACATAAAAATTGTTACAAGTCTGTAAAAAGTCTGAATACTTTCTAACTAACTCACTGACTATTGGTGACTGACTGGATGACTAAAAAAATTGACGTCCTAAGCCTCTCTATTTATATATATGAAGTCTCCAAGGACTTCCCTCAAAATTAGGGAGGTAAAGCTCCCAACTTAATGGTAACTTGTCCTTTCACTTTCACTAGCTCGGCTGCCTTCTAGTAGGGAGGTTCCTTGTACTTTCACTTGCTTGGCTATCTTTTAGTACTCTTGATTTGGCTGTTTTTAATTTTAGCTGATGGAGGGATATTCAAATGGATGGGCAATAAATGAGGAGGATTTACCTCCTGTAATTCCTCTCCCTTGTTCCATCCGAGTTTTTACCAAGGTCTTTTACCATAGTTCCTCTCTTTTACATTTTATCCCTGCATTTCCCTTGGTTTTATCATTTATTCATGCATTATGTGCACTTTAGATCACAAAGAAAAATATCCAACTCGAACTCATCTCATAATAAAAATATAATCAAAAGTACGCAACAACTTGTGAGAATAGTTGGTTTGACTAAGCTAGGAGGTGAATTAAGGCCAATTAAGGCCCATATAATTACTCAATGATGAGGCTCATCACAAGTATTATCTGAAGGTAATATGAGAAATATTACTGCAACCTTTCCCATTGACATTTCAGTCCAAATTGAAATCATCAAAATCTTTCCACTGGGGTCACCTTTTCCTCATCATGAGATTCAGTTTTGCTTGTTTGCTTTAATGAGATTTTTTCACTGATTTTCTATTGTTTGCCCATTATCACAATGGGGTTTTCATCCTACGACTTGTAACCCTCACTTGCCCTATGGGGGAGGGGGGGAGAGAATGGGGGCGTGGCCTTTTATGAGTTTCACTCCATCATTTGGCCAAGTCGATGATTACGCAACATGCCAACGATGAAACTTCAGTTTCATTCTCCATTGATCGATTACCCCAGTCCGAAAATGGGCTCCATCTAAACATTTTACACATGGTTATTCGTGTAAATATTACTTTTGTACATTAGTGTGTGATTTTTTATTTTTGGTGTGATTGTTTGCTTTGCAGACATTTGTTTTATGATTACGTTGTATTCCACTCAATTTGTAGATGTCATCAAATAATTATGTTGGTTTTGTTGATGGTGCTTGTCGTAGCACATGAAATTTGTCTTCAACAACTTGGGCACTCTTTGCCCTGATGGCAAGTTGGTTGATTTGCAAGGTATTTTCCTGGAACGAGCAACTAGTAATATTGCTGGGAATAGTGTAGTTATTGAACTATTGTCAAAAGCAGTTGCTCTTGGCATTAGAGATTTAGTTGTTAAGTTAGATTCACAACTCATTCTGTTACAATTGAATAATCATTATTCAGTAAGAAATCCAAATTTTTTTCGTATGTATCTACTTTTCCGATTACTCAAAAGAAATTTTGATTTTATCATATCAACATATTCCACACAATTTGAATACATTAAAAAATGCATTAGAAAATTAAGTTCTTGATAGACATTTTTGTAATTTATAAAACTAATCATATCATCATTATACACGGACATATAAGTACAAAACAAAACATGCATAATGTGTGTGTATATATATATATATATAATATATATATATATATATATATATATATATAATATATTATAATATATATATATATATATATATATTGCATCTGTCAGAGTGTTTACATCAAAATATCAAAAAATTCTAAGACACATGGGTTTCAAAGCCTACAACATGTGCAAAAAATGACTAGAAGGCTATTCTCTGATATGATGCTCATGATGACATGAGACTTCTCTAATTACTCGGCCTAATAACTGGCATAGTCTCATAGATACTCCTACTATGTGCCTCTCATATCTTAATGGAACATCGTCTATAGTTGTGTATTCTAGAATCCCTCGAATGATCATATCCAAATTACATTCCATCTCCACTATGGGGTCTGATCCTTCCTCATATGTATCATCTACTACTTGTTGGGCTACTCGTCATGCTATTGGCAACATGCCATGTGACTTTTCAGGTCCAACATATGCACACTTATCACAAGTTAAATCTCAATTACACTTTCACAATATTTTTTTATAACTTGAAAAATCCAAAAAACAAGTTTTACCTACGCCAGTCCACTATTCTCTTGGTGGTAGAGTTAGATCTAGATCCCATCTAAAATGTGTGCCTACATAGGGATAATGATCCACAACAATCAATTGGTGATGCAACCAAATGAAAAACTGTAGAGTGAAATGCATCTGCTGGCCCCCTTCTCCTCGAGGCATGAGTTCACTCCATCTGACTAGCCTCAAATATTTTGGAGCAAGATCCATTACTTTGTCCAGAAAGAAAGTAACCAGAATCGAACCAAAGACAAACTATTTCAGGTTTCCTCACTTGCGCTTAGTCAGTTGCCTCTTCATATTAGCCAATAATCCCCCATACTAGTTGAATGTTGTTGGAGTAATACATTCTACTGCATACTAGAATTGCGATTTCGAAGTCTCTTGTAAATCTTGCACCCCAAATACGCGAGCTATGGTGTATTGGATCGTTCTCAAGGGAAGATTGTTGACTGTCGCTATCTTCACCTTCCCACCCATTGTCATCTCGACACCCGGGCAATGTCTCCTAACTAGAGTACTGGTGCTCTCACCTCCAGGACGAGATCTGAAGAATTGAACTCTTTCTCCTCTTCTAGGCAATCTAGCGATGAAGTAAATATCTGTCTCTGCCAATACCAACTCTTGGTATTTAACAATGAAGATTTCTCGATCAATATCCCATAAACTGATCAAGTAATGCAACAGTTCAGTTTGGGCTCTTAAGTCATGTAGTCTTGAAAAACTTCAACAACCCACAGTTCCTCAAAACATCTACACATTCTAGATCTTGGGCTGCCTAATGGTCTTCTACCTCATGGCCTCTTTCCTTCCATTCAAGGACCATGTTGGAAAAAATATCCAACAAAACATCATCAAAGATTAGTTAAATGTTTTTCCATGGGTTAAAACTCATACATCTTGCTCTGAAAGGAAGATTTTTCTCAAAAATTTATGCCCCACAATCATTGCGTCTATTTTTATTAAACACAAGATGCCATCACGAGGGCCTTTCATCTCAACGGAAACCATCATGGGTCTGATGAGCAAAGCCGTGATGATCGCCCACGATGTTAAAAATTAAAATATCTCTTTTTGGCAAGCAAAAATTTGATGAAAATTCATAAAAATGTAATAAAATACAAGAGAAAAGGCAAATCTCCTACCTACTGTTGACTATTTGAGAAAACATGCCCTGGATCTCCCACACTATTCGCCTGAAAATTGAGGAAAGTGGGGTAAAAATGTAGCTCTCAAACTTACTCCAATGATATGGGAAAAATATTTTTACTTGTACTCTATTTATAAGTTTTAATTTCATTTTTGCCAATATTTTATTAATATTTTATTTGTTATATACCTAGGGGGGATAATATGGGGTACAAAGGAAGGTACCCAAGAGAATAATGTAATAAGGGGATGGGCCATAGTAATAAATAAGGTGGTTAACCCGTATCATGTAAGGGACCACAAGTAGTTAGTAATAATGTAATGGGCCCATTGTATTAGAGAGATGGTATTGAGGGAACCATGGTAATGCCCCGTGGCATTGTATGTATGAGGCCTATATAGAGGCTAGAGACTCCACATTGAGAGATGTCAAAGAATATTGTATGAACATGCATATCACTTGTGGAGTGTTCTCCTTCCTTAAGGAGTGAATGTATGGTTTTTCCCTACCTTAAGGGTTTGACCAATAAAGTGAATCATTTCTATCTATTTCTATCTTGTTATTTCTTGGGTATATTTTTATTTTCATATATTTTTAGGTTAGATCTATAACAAGTGGTATCAGAGCACCTTCTTGGGCCAAAGTGGAGATTTTTTTATTTTTTTTTGTAGGATTTCTAGGGCGGCGAGTTTGCAGATCAGATATGTACATTTTGAGGAAAATACGCAAAATCTAATTTTAGTTCTAGATTCTTTGTGAAAAAGTACCCGATTTCAAAGAAAAAAATCAGTCGAATCAGAGCCTGGATGAGGGAGATATCGCTGATTTAAAATCAGCGAATTTTTAGCAAATTTTTGTGACAGCGGGATAGTTGCAGCATGGATCAACAATTTCAGTGCCTAGATCGGGATTTCTACTACATGGGAAGATGCAGAATAGTTGTTCCATTTCCGAAAATAGGTCATAATAAGGATTTTAAGCAATATTCACTGAATTATGGCCAATTATTATTTTCGCCAATTTTTTTTGTGATGACGGGCCTAGATCAGAATTTGAGGGACTTGTATAAATTTGATGGCTCTCATCCAGCCAAATGGCTAGCAAAAATGGAGAAATATTTCAAATTAAATTACATCATAGATGATGTGACTCAACTGAGTGTGGGAAAAATGTACTTGGACCACGAAAGATGGCAATGGTGGGGTGTCATAAAAAATGCCATCCAAGGATAACTGCTTGGCAGATGTTCGCAAAATCTATTTGTGACCACTTTGACCATAAATCTAATCTTTTGGGTCCTCTTACTAAGCTTACAAAGACAGAGCCACAACCTAGCAAAGATTTTATTTTTACAGGAAATATGGAAACCAAAAAAGCTAAAGGGTTATTTTCTACTGGTATCTCCTTATTGCAAGTTCATGGATTGATTCAAAAGGAGAATATCATTGTTTCTATAAATCCTAGTTGCAAACATAATTTTATCAATGTTAATTTTGCAAAAAAATTGCAAGTTCCAGCAAAACACATTGAAAACACACAGGTGGATGATGAGGATGTTCAAATGTATAAGGATTTGAAGATTTCTATGGATAAGTATGTGTTGCATGGTGACTTTTATACTTCATAGATGGATAATATGGATGTTGTTTTGGTATCCTTGGATGGAATCTATGGGTACTATCAATATTAATGTGCACAAAAAATTCTTGAAGCTCTGGTATAAAAAGAAGAAAATTACATTACAGGATATTTCCATCAATAAACAGGTAGAGTACATGGAGGCTGAAGCAGAAGATGTTCCAGGGACTGACATATCAGATGATGAGCCAGTGATGATCGATAATCAAACACAAACAAAGGCTGAAGTAGAAAAGGTTACAGGTGTTGATACATCAGATGAGGGCTCAGTGGTTGAAGTAATATTGGAAGATAAGACACCACAACAAACACCACAACATGCACCAGATAACAGTCAGGCTCCAGTAAAGGGTGAATTAAAGAAAAAGACACCGTGGGTTAAAACTTCAACATATCATCCCCCACATCACCTCGCAAGAAAACAACCAACAATATGGCAACCAATTAGCCATAAGGACAACAACACCCGAATGACAGATAGAGAGGAGCAAAGATCCGCCTACTACACATCAACATAGAAAGAGCTACCAAGGTTAAATTCCATCTCAAGCGAGTGAGGCACCAACAAGATCAAGGATTCACCTTTCTCTTGGATGGCTAGATGCACGTGCATGGTACCAGTGGACTACTCTTTTGAGTAGATCTTATTATTTGTGTTCTTCCCATGTTTCAGGGATGAAACATGTTAAGGGGGGTGGAATGTTATATATCGAGGGGGGATAATTTGGGGTACAAAGGGAGGTACCTAAGGGAATAATGTAATAAGGGGATGGGCCATAGTAATAAATAAGGTGGTTAACCCGTATCATGTAAGGGACCACAAGCAGTTAGTAATAATGTAATGGGCCCATTGTATTAGAGAGATGGTATTGAGGGAACCATGATAATGACCCGTGGTATTGTATGTATGAGGCCTATATAGAGGCTAGAGACTCCACATTGAGAGGTGTCAAGGAATATTTTATGAATAGGCATATGGCTTGTGGAGTGTTCTCCTTCCTTAAGGAGTGAATGTATGGTGTTGCCCTACCTTAAGGGTTTGATCAATAAAGTGAATCATTTCTATCTATTTCTATCTTTTTATTTCTTGGGTATATTTTTATTTTCATATATTTTTGGGTTAGATCTATCACATTATTATTTTTTCTCGATATCAGTGATCGATGGTTATCTTTCTACAGTTACAAGTACTTTTTTGTGGGTACAATGATTATTCTTGACTGGTTGAACAAGCTTTTGTTTTATCTCTTTTTCAAACTTGTTAAAAACAAATAAAAAAGGAACCCCCTTGGAGTCATCTTTAATCTCTTTTATGACTGTCAAACATGAAAATATCTTCGATTACTTGTCTTTTCGAACTCATTAAATTAAATGAATTGACATCATCTGAGTATACATTTACCCCTTTTTAGGCTGAGATTGACTATTTACGAAAAAGGTACACCTTGGTCGACATGGTCAAGAGGTTCTATCAAATATTAATTTCTACATTTTCGGGTTCAAGGGACAAATTACGAAAAGGGACATGATGGATTTTTCTTTTTCATCTCTTTTTCAAACTCTATAAATATGAAAAAGATACCGACTTTTTCTTCCGTCAGACTCATTAAATTTTTTTACAACAAAAGACTCATCACCATAATGAGAGTGAGTTTCTCCTTCCTAGGGCTTGTAAAACTTACTAGGATGGATTCATTCAAAGAATGAACTTATATGACAAGCATATGCTATCCCCGTCAAGCTTTTGATAAAAAATAATTGGATTAATCACTAGAAATAGTGGTGAAAAATGAAAATGAAACATCCTTTGTATAGGCAACATGTCATTCTTGAACATGACATTCTTCTGCTTCTCATGTCGAGTTTGGGATATCCTCACTCAGTCACTTGTCCTCCCAAGTTTGGGTGATCTATTTTTTCCTCTTATCTCACTATTCCACTTCATCATCGTGACCTTTAGTCTTATGTTGAGTCAAATGTTGCCACACTTCGAAGTCATGTGGCCAATGTTCAAGAGAAGTCCTATCTGGGGTCTATTACCTATACACTGTTTAACCCTTTTTTACAGTCTTGGATCTTATTCAATTCATTCCACTTTATTCCTCATTTCATGTTGATGATGGGGGGCTCATCATGGCTCTCCTTCAACGGGTCACTTCCTGTCGACTTCGGCTCATTTTCTAGGAAGATGTCTTAGAGACTCCCTTTTAGTACCTTAGAGCTTGCATGCCTTAATGGCAAGTTCTTCGAATCCGATGGAAGGTTTTCATCATTGGCCTTTGATAGGGTGATTCCACAAGTGTTCGACATCAACTTAATTTTTGCATTAATGGATTGTATTGTCATACAATGAGAGCCATTGTCATTATTGGTGGTTTCTCTCGTACCTATTAACAATCCATATCATTGGTCAACAATCATGTGGTTTTCTAGCATGTTCGACTTCGACACATTCATTTGCATGTTAGAATTCGTACTTTGATCAGGTTGGGATGGAGGCAATACCTTAGTCTTGTCTGATATGACTCAGGCGGCATGGATTTATGTATTATTCACGATTGTACACATGTTTCTACTATACATATGGGTGTGACCATACCGTAGGAATTTACATTTATGGTGATCCTTCTATGTTGGATGGATGCGCCAATACCTTGGACCTTAGATTTACAACTGATCCTTCTCATTCACATGGTTTTACCCATACTATGTATATTTTTTATAGCCCTTTATCCGTATGGTTGTTTCCATACCATGGATTCATGTTGGATATTAGTATGTATATGTATATGTGTCCTTGATTTGAAAGTCTCCTCACAGTATTTGTTCTTGTCCTTGCAAAATCTCGTAAAGCATCTCATCCATCCCACCCCATTATGCCTTCATGCTTTAGGGGGCATCTGTTACACTGTCTTTTGTCACACCTCCAACACTTTCCTGTGACATACCCCAAAGTGCCTAAAACAAGACGATCATGCAATGTACTCATTTAGATATGTAGCTCAAATCCTCCCAAAAACACTAATTGTAAAATGCCTAGAGATTCCCCTAAAGGAAATAACTCTAAACCTCTAATTTTAGAGTCATCTCTCTTATTATACTAAAAACCGTGATGGTAGCTAGTTGCACTATACTAGCCCCACAAGGTCATCGCTTTGCTTTCTTGGATACCTGTGATGATCCCTAAAAATGCAATTTTCTGAAAGAGGAAAAGAAGCTTTGTGATCTAGAATCTTCCAGAGCAACGAGCTTGAGGTTGTTCGGCATAGATGAGGCTAAGTTCTCTCAACTTGGACTTTTGGTCTTATCCCTATGAGCTACCTCCTTGAGATGAGGACCTTCTCCTATCTTTGGACAGAACACTAAAGGAATGAAAGATTGATCTATGTATTGATTATTGATTTATTGATCGTCGTTTGAACGTCAACTCGCTTTTATCCATTATTGAATCTTCTTTCCATAGCATGAAGTATCGCTAGCTCCTCCTTTCAACACTCATTGATGCAAATAATTCCCACTCATCGAATCTACGCTACTCTCAGCACCTTGAATGACTCACTTCACCCCGGGGAGGCCTTTTCAAATAAACCAGGGATAGGCTGATTCGATTGATGAAATGAATTTTTCCGCCATCTTTCACACATTGGTTCTTACTCATTTTACACTAGTGCTTTCGGACTTAGCTGCCACCTTCTTCACTGCAGTCAGGACTTCTTTTTCCTAAATTCAATATGACAAAAAGTAAGACACTTTTGATCTTCCCTTTTCATCCTTTCCTTAGTTTGTTTTCTAGCTTGGCCCTATAGAGAGTAGGGGCTTCATGTGGCTTCGTCTTATTAGCCACGTAAGCATGCCATATGTCATATTTCTCATAGATTTCCACCAGTATGGCTACAATCAGTCCATCAGCATCAGTAGCACAGTCTGCGTACATGCTCGGTGCCAATTCGGTTGAGTCTTTGCAAATCCTAACTCCCTTTCCCAATCTATATATTCATGTTTTCCCATTCTCAAATGGGTGGTCTTTGGATATTTTCACCCTTATGATGAGATTGTTCTTATATGCTACTCATTTGGCTTGGAGAAGGAGTGCTTGTAGAGCTTAAGCTTGGACTTGGACATTCATTCAAGGAGAGCCTATTGATATCAAGGCTTGGTTGTATGCTTCCTCCTTTATTCTATTAATATACAACTGCTAGTTAATTTTCCATAAATGTGTATGCTTGTGTATCATTTATCTCAATGCTCCTTGATCTTTTAAGTAGGTTACTTTTGATTATTTTATTTGTATTTTCATGCCTTGTTGTGTCTTGATTTCTTATGGAGGTTTTTAAACACTATGATCAGTGGGACCGAGCCCGTGAAGCAAGTGATTCAATCTCTTCAACAAAGGAAGACATGATAGCATCAGGATGAGGTAGGCCATCTTCTTCATCTCTTATTTCAATTGTAACTTGGGAAAGTGTCGAGTAGATTGTCAGGTAGGTTGCTAGTCCTAGTCATTGGGCTAGAGGGATCATCTCTATCCACAGACAGGATTGCCTATACAATAGGACTTTAAAAGATAGCATCAAACATGAGATTTTCCTTTAGGAACTTGATTCATTGGAGAAGGAATTCAGGGTGGCAACAAAACTTGAAAGAAAAATTATGGCAACAAGAAAGCCTTCGAATCACAACTATAAATATGGAAGTGTTGATGGTCCTAGCCTTCCACAATGTACAAGGTTGACACTGCAAAAATTGGAAGAAAAAAGAGAAAAAGGGATTCGTTATTTTGATAGAAAATACAGTAAAGATTATAAGTGTGCTGAGAAGAAATTATTCTACATAGACTATGAAGAGAGGAAGAAAAGGAACAAGAAACATCAAAATAGGAGGATATACACCAAGAACCAACCCCATAGAGAGAAGAATGAATCTAGCCATATATTTTAATGCATTGGTGGGAATTACACTCCTCAAAATTTCAAGATAGAAGTACATATCAAGAAGAAAATGGTAAGATGATTGATTCAGGTAGTACCCATAACTTTATTCATTGTAAGATAGCCAAGGAATTGAATTGATTCATATATCTAGTACCAGAGTGTCAAGTGATGGTTGCAAATGGAGGAACCATAAATTGTTGTAGAAAGTGCCATAATATCAAGATATCCATGGGAGAATATGTATTGAATTGTCCAATGCTTTCTATTTCAATGGGTGGTGTTGATGTTGTACTAGGAGTCCAATGATTACAATCTTTGGGTACTATTAGTGTCAGTTTTTGCATCCTGTCACTAGTGATCAAATGGGCTCTTATCATGTCTTGTTAGGGTCCCACAGTCAAATTTTTGTCATTCCATTAGGTCATCTTGGAAAAATTTGGTCACTGGATATAGTCTCAGGTTTGTCTCCAATCCTTTTAAAGAATTTTTATTCCTTTCTCGCTCATATCACCTTTGTGCTGAATGTACTTCAATCATGAGTTGTCTTCATCATCATATTCAATTTTATCATGATTTCATTTAGCCAAGGTTCCCATTAGGTTTGAGGGTTCCCAAATCATCATTTAAGAATCTTTCATCATCAAATTCAAGTTTCTTTACATCAAATCCAAGTAATTGGCCTTGTGTTTACCATATTTGTCTCTCAGTTTTGCTTGGAAAACTCATTTCCCTCTCATAGGATTTTGAGGGCATTTTTCTTGGTTTCATGACCTCCATGGAAAAAATATAAAAAAAAATCATATCCTAATGCTCATACACCTTCCCCTATCCTTAATATACCTTCCTAGACACTTCCTATCACTCATATCCCTCAAAATCACAATTTTCCCACAAACCCTAGCCTATTGTTACAATTTTACACTTTTCTAGGCTATGCCCATGTTTTTCCCTTTTGGACCCCTTCCCCTCACTCAATCCTTGAAATTCCACTTTCCCCTACTTCCTAACATCCCTCCATATCTCCCAAAATTTTCCTAAGAATTTAGAAGCCCCCTATCCCCTTTATTTCCCTTCTTATAAATTTCCCAAATCCCGTGTTTTACCTACACTAAACCCTAATTTTCTCTCCCATTGAGCTAGGGTTTGCTATGGAATCAGAGACCTCTAAGTAGAGGATGAATAAGGAAGGTCATATTAGCAAGTATGAGGCCATTTCAGCTCATAAACATCATTTCTCCATCATTTTTCAAGAAGTCATTCCAAGGGGGAAACCATTTGCCACACATAGGACCAGTTTTTCTTCAAAGGATGGTTCTGAGCAAATGGAGATGAATTTCAAAAAAGTGAAAGAGGTTTTTTTAAATAATATACCAAGGGAAAAAAACACCTTCAGTTTTTACACAGGTATCATATATGGGGAGATATAAAATATTCTTGGAGACTTATGTTAGAAAATCAAATATTTCCAGAACATGAGAGAGTTCTATCTACCAAACATCCTTATATACAAAACCCTCTCTCAGTTTTCCAAAAATCTTTATGGTTACAGAGATATATCTCCATATTTTAGGCCTATTTTTGTAGAAAAACCCACAATTTTATCCCTGCTATAAGCGCAATGCCTTGGCACTATGCTTTCATCTCAAAGCTCCAAATGCCAAAAAGTTTATATCCCTGGATAGATATTTCACTAAGGATCTCAAATATATACTTTTTCAAGCATGTCAACAAATTGGTGAGCAGAAAAAGTCAAAAGAGAGGTGAAAAAGGCACTTTCTGCCACTCTTCTAAAGTTGGTGCTGCGCTTATAGAGCCACATTGGGTGAATTGATGTTTGAAGGCCTTCCCATTGTCAATTTACAAAAATTCAAGTTGATCTAGAAAATAGACATAAAATTCTAGTTGAACTTTCTCTTACTTTTTAAATTTGACTCACATAAGGCTTCTAAACTCAGCTTGTAATGTGGTGCTACACTTATAGCTGCATGCGCTACGCTTATACTTGTAGTTGTTTTTTTCACTTCATTTTCACTACATCTTGGTTTTGTGATGTAATTTTGATATTTTAAAGACTTGATGATGTAATTATTGAGTTAAGTAGCATGGTAGGTTGTTTTTGTGCTTAATTAGGCGTCATAAAGGTAGCGAAACTCAAATCAAAGTCTAAAAGACGAGTTTCTGTTTGGCTTTCTTACTCTCTCTTGTTGGTTGAGAGATTCTTGGGAACTATTCCACCACTTAGGGATTTGACCCTTGAAGGTGGGGAAATATTTGTTTTGAGTATATATCTATGATTTCTCATTCAGTGAGAAGGGTTGGACTTTTATGGAGAGACTTGTACCTTATGTTTTCATACAGCTAATCGAGGAGAAATTGCAACTACTTTTCAGGAATACTTGTTCAGTGAGTCTGTGGTGTTATTTTCCTTTCATATCAGTTTTTAATTGATAAAATCATCTCCCTTCACATGCTTTTCTTTCTTCTTATGGTTTTCCTTACAATCATATAGGCAGAATTCTTATATTCAAAGCTCTGTTTATGTTGTGTTTCTCTTCTTCTAAGATTGATGAATTCATGTTAACACATGCTCATTATGATTTCTTAAACTCTCAAACCTATACTACATTGAATAAATCTTAAGTTCACCACAACACATTGTTATCTAGATCCTCTTTATGTCTGTTACTACACACTTGATACCTCAACCTAATTGCCTACACTCATCCCTAGTCCAGCAAACCTAAAAACCCTAAATTTCAAATAATCAAATAAGACTTATACATCTAGCCTAAAATCCATTCATTTTCAGTTATTTGTTGGCAAATCCTTAGAGAGATCCCTCTCTATTTTAGTAGGGCTAGCTATTAAACTGAAATTGATTCGAGGTCACCTCTCTCGATTTGCTCCTCAACCTAGGACATTGTAGGGGACATGGCATCATTGTCGGGGAATCAAAGATCATATCCTCCTTGGGAAAGAATGATGAGGATCAAATCTGATTGTTGATGGTGGACAACAATCAGATACGATAAGGCTAAATCATCCACCTGACAAATCCACATAGTTTAGATTGATTTAAAGACTCCACTAGTGAAGAATCCAAAGGTTATGAGTTATTTTTTTATTGTCTGGTGACTCTGTTGTCAAAGGAATCCAGATTACAGAACATTTATGTCAAATCCAATCAACTAGATTTGAAGATTCCATTGGATGATCAACCTTGCCAGTAGGAATATGGAATGATCATATGCAAAAGTCAGGTACTCAGAATGAAATTGCATTCAATATTTAATTTACTTTCTTGTAAAATGCTTCTTCTCCTTTCCTGAAACCATCCGGAAAGTTTTCCTGAGTTTTTTTGTATGAAAAAGATGATCAAAGTCCTCTATTTGATTCCGCCTATTTGAAGAGTGTAAATACCAAATTTCCCTTTGATGTTTATCAAGATCAAAACCTCTTACCTAAAACTTGTGCCTATCGTTTTGAGTTGATGAGCCTAAAGAGACTAAAACTGCTCCTACAACTAGTGTACATACTCTTACACATTCTACAATCCTAGATAGATATAAGCCTATGATTTTACCTCCTATATTCCATGCTTTCCTTGAAAATCATTACCTATATCTGCTAAGGTTTGATGGTGAATGTAACAACATAACTTCTGAGAGACATATGCAAAAGTTTTAAGACATTCCTAAACCTTTTTGAAGTTGATGAAGAGGATGTCAGTATTAGGTTTTTCTTTTCTTTCTTTGCAAGGAAAAGTCAAGAGTTGGTTCAAAAACTTGCCTTCTATGAGCATCTCAGATTCCCTGCAATTCGTCAAAGTTTTCCTCAACAAGTGGGCGGTCAAAGAGAACATTTTCTTGATGCTAGAAGAGTATAACTAGTTGAAAAGACAGCCAGGGGAGATAGTACAATATTTGTCTACCAGATTGAACCAAGTTTTTTTTTTGATGCCTACTAATATAAGACCTCCTCCTAGCTCAACTCTCTTGCATTATCCAAAAGCCCCTCATCTGAAAATGGAGTTTCAGCTAAGAGAAAGGAACCTTGCAACACTTGAAGAGATCCAGAATAGTACGGTAGATGTAGAGGCCAATCTATTGATCAGAAGGGCAGAGTTGAAGGCAAAAGAGAAGAACAACATGGATATAGAGCACTTGACATCATTAGAGGTAAAGCTCAACATTTTGGTAAGTGCAATGGAAGAGATGATGCAAAACATCATCAGAAAGAATGAGTATGATGTTCAGGACCATGGCTCTTTGATTGAAGAAAAACAAGTGGCCGATCCAAAATAGTTCCTTTCTTATCCCACTTGTCATAGATCTGATACTGATTGTTTTATATATCATCTTGCAGAGGAGAGATCTGTTGATCTGACATGTATGCTTGATGATATTCTTCATATCGATGATTTTCCTAATTTTGATCAGGATGACAATGATTATGTTCTTCAAGCAGAAGCTAATCTTGCAAACCAATCAGCAAATGATTTGTGGGAGGAGGAAGTTTAGTTTCAGTAGCTCGAATACAATGCTCAGCAGATGCATATTAGCTATGGTAGTGAGGAGGAAAGTGTAAAAAAAATGGAAGTAATTGAAGGATCTTTTCCTATTTGTTTTGCTTCATTTCAATTCATCAGAGACAACTTTTATGCGACCAGAAATTCGCAGTCACGAAGTTTTTATCTTGACATTCAAGAGGGCAATGAAATCCTTGATCAAGACTCTTCATATGAAGACTTGGAAACTGATATATATGATCAAATGATGCAGGGAAATTCTTTACCATTATGTTTTGAAACATTTCAATTTTTGAAGGGAAATTTTCATCGTATATCTGCAATTAAGAATGAGCAGCTATAGAAAATTATGAGGTCTCATTGGAACCAATATGTAATAGGTTGTAGCAATCTTCCCAAGTTTTTCATGATCCAATAGTTGGTGTTTTAGATGATATATGTAGTCAAATGTTTTCTCCATTAGCTAGCAATGAACTTCAAAACAGAGGTGATAAAAATGTGATTGGGTAGTTGGCTTCATTGTCTTGTTCGGCAGGAGTCTCAGTACAAAGCTCATACAAAAATTTGCGGTCATATCAGGAAAGTAAGGATAAAGAGGAAAGTTCACATTCATGTTATGAAGATTGCCTAGAGCAGAGAATTAATATATTATATGGGCTAGAAATAAATATGTATTCCTATGAATATCCTTTTGCAGCATTCTTGAGGTAAGCTGGTGGGCTTATACTTTGCAATTTCATTAAGTTTCAATCTACTTACAAGTTTTAATGGGAGTTGCCTTTCAGTAGTTCTCTCTTCTTGCTCATAAGAAAGCACCTACAAAGAATTCAACTAGTAGACAAAATGCTTACATGGTTGCATTGGTTGTTCCATTTCACTTGATCAAGTGATTTATGGATCAATTAGAGTAGGTGTGATGAATAAATCAATTCTGAGCATCTCTTTTAGTAGTATATTCCAATAAAGTTTGCAATCAGTCTACAGTTCAATTTGTCAGTCGGTTTGCAATATTTAGTTTGGTATTTTGAATGGTTTTTGACTCCATGCCCAATGGATAAGGCTACTTGGTCTACAATGTTCTTGGCACCTCTAAGGAGCTTCCATCCCTAGCTAGAGCCAATTTTAGTTTCAGTCTTTGCATCCTGTCAACAATGATCAAATGGGCTCTTATCATGTCTTATTAGGGTCCCACAATCAAATTTTTGTCATTCCATTAGGTCATCATGCAAAAATTTGGTCACTAGATGTAGTCTCAAGTTTGTCTCCAATCCTTTTAAAGAATTTTTATTCCTTGCTGGCTCATATCACCTTTGTGTTGAGTGTACTTCAGTCATGAGTTGTCTTCGTCATCATATTCATTTTTATCATGATTTCATTCACACAAGGTTCCCATTAGGTTTTAGGGTTCACAAATCATCATTTCAGAAGCTTTCATCATTAGCTTCAGGTCGAATTACATCAAATCCAAGTAAGTGGACTTGTGTTTACCATATTTCTCTTTCAGTTTTGCTTGGAAAGCTCATTTCCCTCTCCTAGGGTTTTAAGGGAAGTTTTCTCGGTTTCATGACCTCCATGGTAAAAATATCAATGAAACTCATATCCTGATGCTCATACACCTTCCCCTATCCTTAATAGACCTTCCTAAACACTTACGATCACTCCTATCCCTCAAAATCACCATTTTCCCACAAACCCTAGCCTATTCCTACACTTTTATACTTTTCTAGGCTAGGCCTGTGCTTTCCCTTTTGGACCCCTTCCCCTCACTCAATCCTTGAAATTCTACTTTCCCATACTTCATAACATCCCTCCCTAACTCCCAAAATTTTCCTAAGAGTTTAGAAGCCCCCAATCCCCTTTATTTTCCTTCATTCTTATAAATTGACCAAATCCCTTGTTTTGCCTACACAAAACCCTAATTTTCTCGCCATTGAGCTAGGGTTTTCTATGGAATCAAAGACATATGAGAAGAGGAGGCATAAGGGAGGTCATATTAGCAATTATGAGGCCATTTCAGCTCATAAACATAATTTCTCCATTATTTTTCAAGAAGTTGTTCCAATGGACAAATCATTTGCCACTCATAGGGCAAGTTTTTCTTCAAAGGATGGTTCTGAGAAAATGGAGATAAATTTCGAAAACGTGAAAGATGTTTTCGTCAATAATATACCATGGGAAAAATTCTCCTTTTGGTTTTACATAGGTATCAGAGATGGGGTGATATGTAACTTTCTTGGAGACTTATCTCAGAAAATAAAAAAAATTCAAGTCAATTTCCTATTTTAGTCATGAAATTGTTGCACGGATTTCAAGTAAATGAAAATGAATTCCTAGAAAATTAGATAGGTGTTTCTTCAAACCCTCCTTAGCTACAAAAACCACTCTCATTTTTCCAAAAATATTCATGGTTACAGAGGTATATCTTCATATTTGAGTCATATTTTCACAGAAAAAACCTAGAATTTTGGCGCTGCTATAAGCGTAGCGCCTTGGCTCTATGATTTCATCTCAGAGCTCAAAATGCCAAAAATTTATATCGTTGGATAGATATTTCCCTAAGGATCTCATATATCTATTTTTCAAATAATGTCAACAAACTGGTGAGGAGAAAAAGTAAAAAAAGTGGTGAAAAAGTCACTTTCTACCACTATTCTGAAGCAGGCATTGCACTTATAGAGTCACCTCGGGAGAATTGACTTTTGGAGTCCTACCCATGGTCAATTTCCAAAAATTAAAGTTGATCTAGAAACTAGATAGAAAATTGTATTTGAATATTCTCTTAATTTTCAAATTTGACTTCTAGAAGGCTTCCAAAATCTATTTGCAAGGTGACGCTACGCTTATAGCTAAATGTGCTACACTTATAGCCAAATGTGCTACGCTTATACCTGTAGCTATCTTTTTCACTTCATTTTTGTCAGATCTTGGTTTTATAATGTAATTTTGATATTTAAAAGACTTTATGATGTAATTATTGATTTAATTAGCATTATAGATTGTTTTTGTGCTTAATTAGGCCTCATAAAGGTAGCAAAACTCAAATCAAACTCTAAAAGAAGAGTTTGTGTTTGACATTCTTACTCTCTCTTGTTGGTTGAGAGATTCTTGGAAACTATTCCACCACTTAGGGATTCGACCTTTGACAGTGGGGAAATGGTTGTTTTGAGTATATATGTATTATTTCTCATTCAATGAGAAGAGCTAGAATTTTGTGGAGGGACTTGTACCTTATGTTTTCATACAACTAATCAAGGAGCAGTTGCAACTATTTTTCAGGAATACTTGTTCAATGAGTCTGTGGTGTTATTTTCCTTTCATATCAGTTTCTAATTGATGAAATCATCTCCCTTTACATGCTTTGCTTTCTTCTTATGGTTTTTGTTACAATCATATAGGCACAATTCTTAGATTCAAAGCTCTATTTATGTGGAAAATCATGCTTTTGTTTCTCTTCTTCTAAGATTGATGAATTCATACTAATGCATGCTAATTATGATTTCTTAAACTCTCATACCTATACTACATTGACTAAATTTTAAGTTCGCCATAACACATTGTTATCTAGCTCCTCTTTATGCCTGTTACTGCACACTTGATACCTTGACCTAATTTCTTGCTCTCATCCCTAGTCCAGCAAACCTAAAAACCCTAAATTTTCAAATGCTCAAACAAGACTTATACATGTAACCTGAATCCGTTTATTTTAGTTATTCATTGAAAAATTCTTAGAGAGATCCCTCTCTAGTTCTGTAGGGCTAGATACTAAATTGAAAGTGGTTCGAGGTTACCTTTTTTTTATTTCCTCCTCAGTCTAGGACATTGTAGGGGATAATAGGTACAATAGCTTTTAATTCTTGAAATATTTTTGGGAAG
Source organism: Pinus taeda (assembly GCA_000404065.3). NCBI lineage: Eukaryota > Viridiplantae > Streptophyta > Pinopsida > Pinales > Pinaceae > Pinus > Pinus taeda. Next base: position 79,100 of record APFE030248065.1, read on the forward strand.
GAAAGGAAGTTGAATCAAGGGGTATCACAAGGAAACTAGGAAAGATAATTAGCTCTAATGGCATGACCAAGCTTCTAAATAAATAACAACTGGGCGTAATTGCACAATTATGTTCACTAGAGGTTCAAACAACAAAATTATCTATTTCTCCAGATATCCCAAAAGCATTGAACGATCATTCTGAGTTATTTAAGACTCCCAAAGGCCTCCCACCTATTCGTGATCATGATCATGCTATACATTTGATTCCAGGAAGTGTTCCTCCAAACATTAGGCCTTACAGATATCCCTATGCCCAAAAGAGTGAAATTGAACATATGGTTGCAGAAATGTTAGAGGTTGGTATAATTCAACCTAGTCAAAGTTCTTTCTCTACTCTAGTAGTATTGGTGCACAAGAAGGATGGATCATGGTGCATGTGTATGGATTATAGGGAGCTTAACAAGATCACTATTAAAGCTAAATTTCCCATTCCTGTCATTGATGAATTATTGGATGAATAATATGGAGTAGTTTACTTCATCAAGTTGGATCTACGTTTAGGATATCATCAAATAAGAATGAAATTTGAAGACATTCCAAAAATAGCAATTAGAACTCAGGAGGTTCATTATGAATTTTTGGTCATGCCTTTTGGCCTTACCAATGCACCTTCTACATTTCAAGTTTTGATGAATTTCATTTTCGAACCCTTCCTTAGAAAATTTGTTTTAGTATTTTTTGATGATGTACTAATCTACAACAAGTCTTTGAAGGATCATGTTCAACATGTTGACAGTGTGCTCAAATTATTGGAGGATAAATAATTATATGCAAAAACCTCTAAATGTTTCTTTGGAGAAGATGAGGTGGAATATCTTTGTCATATTGTATCTCATGAGGGTGTTAGACCCTAGCAAAATTAAATACATTAAGGAATGGAAAATCCACACATCCATAAAGTATATGCGAGGATTTCTTGGCTTGACAGGGTATTATCGCAAGTTTGTTAGGAATTTTGGGAGAATAGTTGCACCTCTAACAACATTATTGAAGAAAGATGCATTTCATGGACTCCAGAAGCAACTCAGGCCTCTAAAAATCATAAAGAGGAAATGTGCCAAGCACCAGTCTTAGTTACGCTAAACTTCACAAAAACATTTATTGTGGAATGTGATGCCTCGGGAGGAATTAGTGTTGTTTTAATCCAAGAAGGAAGACCCATTGCTTTTGAAAGTTTTCCAATCAAAGGGAAGTATGTACACAAAGCTATTTATTAGAAGGAAATGTTGGCAATACTACGTGAAATTAATAAATGTCAACCTTACCTAATAGGAAGATACTTCAAGGTAAAAATGGATCATGATAGTCTTAAATACTTTTTATAACGAAGATTATCTTTTGAAGAGCAGCGAAAATGGGTCACAAAGATGTTGGGTTAGGAATTTCAAATAATCTACAAAAAAGGGAAGAAAAATGTTGTTTCCTCTCAAGTAATGATGAGGATGTGCAAGCATTGCTTTGTTTCATTTATATTATCCAACTAGATTGGATAACCGAAGCAAGGGATGAATGCAAGAATGACGAAGAAGTGTGGGCACTCATTCAAAAGTTGCAGCAATATCCCAATACATCTGATACATTTAGATGGAAAAGTGATTCATTATGGTACAAAGATCGCTTATACCTTTGTAAGAATTCACAACTCAAACAAGAGATTCTTCTGTAATTGCACACCTCTCCCTTAGGAGGGCACTCAAGATTTTTAAAAGGTTACCATAGAGTTAAGAAGGAATTTTTTTGGGATGACCTTAAATCTTATATTCAAAAGTTTGTGGTGAAATGTTTGGATTGCCAACAAAATAAAGTTAAGACAATTAAGAATCTAGGTCTCTTACAACCTTTATCCATTCCAAGTCAATGTTGGGAGGAGGTTTCAATGGATTTTATCACAAGTTTTCCCAAGTCCAAAGGAAAGAGTGTCATCATGGTCATAGTTATAGACTTACCAAGTATGCACACTTTTCTGTATTATCTCATCCATTTAAAGCTAGTACAGTTTCTACTGCATTTATGGAAACAATTCAAAACCTACATGGAAACACAAATATTATTGTAAGTGACAGAGATCCCATTTTCACTGGAAATTTTTGGGCAGAATTATTTTCTTGTCTGGGTAGTCAATTAGCTCATAGCTCATCTTATCATCTTCAATCAGATGAGAAAACTAAGATAGTGAACAAATGTTTGGATGTATGGCTTTGTTCCTTTGTATTCGATAAACATGCACAATGGGTCAAGTTCTTACCTCTCATGGAATTGTGATATAACAATTCCTTCCATACTGTAGAAAAAATGACCCCATTTATGGCACTTTATGAATATCATCCACCATCCATCACATCATCTTTAAGATAAAATTCTAAGGTTCAAGTAGTGGAATATCACATCGAAAATCAACAACAAGTTCTCCAACTCTTAAAGGATAACCTCACTTTGGCGTAGAATAGAATGAAACAACAGGCAGATCAACATCGTAGTGAAAGAAGTTTTGATGTAGGAAATTGAGTATTTTTACGGCTACAACCATACAAACAAATGTCCCTCAAGAAAGCTAAGAAGGATAATAAATTATCACCAAAGTATTATGGTCCTTACAAGGTGTTGCAAAAGATTGGTACTATGGCGTACAAAATGGAGCTTCCTACATCTTCCCAAATGCACCCAGTTTTCCATGTTTCAAAATAAGGTTATAGGTGATAACTTCCCAATTCAAACAATATTTCCAGAACTTGACGGGGAAGGAAAAATAATATTGGAACGTAAAGAATTCATGACAACAATAACTCGATAGCAATGAAATCGATCAATTTGAGAGTATCTCATCAAGTGGAAGAACTTACCCGTTGAAGATTCCACATGGGAGGATGAGAATTTTTATACAAAAGCATCCAAAACTACTCAAGCATTCAGGACAACACTTTTTTGAAGGAGAGGGGCATGTTAGGTCCCTATAATACTAGTGTATTTTCTCATTGTTATTTTCAGTGTAGCCCCTTATTGTTATTGTTGTGCCCATGTAGTACCCATGTTGTTATTTTTGTGCCCTTAAATTATTATTGTTATGTTGACTCTAATTATATTGTGACCCCTTAGACTCGTATATATAGAAAGGATATTTTTTCATTTGAATAAAACAAGAATTATTCATTTGTGTAATGTAAAGTAGGTTTCCCCCTCAAAGAGGCTAATTTTGAAGTTGTTTATCTATTTCTTCTTATATTTTGTGCGCTGGTTTCATAACATAATTGCATCACCAAATATAAAGATCCATGAGAGGTGGTTAGTCCATGTTGGGAAACACACGGGGAGCGTTGGTTTATCCAATGTTCAACAATCTCCCCCCAACATGAGTCGGGTGTGTATCAAAATCATGAATTACACTTTGATACTACTTGTTGGCAATTACGATTTGTGTTATACTAAAACCCATAGCTGTTAGTCAACGATCGCATTGCTAGATATAAGGATCCACAAGAGTGTAACGTCCCTGGTGAAAATTCCATGTAATAAACTTAAAAACAATAACCACAGATGCATGGGACACTTATTCCAAGCTGACTAATGGGCAAAACATCCTAGGGGGTGTTCATTTGATTGTTTATGGCTAAGGAAATTGGCAAAGGCAATGGGTAAGGCATTTAAAGGAATTTTGGCAATTTTTTATGAAAATAATGGAAATTAGGAGAAAAATGAGGTAGAAGGTCATCATGTGAGCAAGAAAATTAATGAAAATAATTCAAGATTAAGAAAATAGAGGCTTCATTCATAAAAATCCTTCTGAGGGTCAGTTGCTAACCTTTTGTCAGATTAACCTTTTGTTAGTTCAGTGTTGGAGCTCTCTCATTTTTTCTCTCCCTCTCATACTCTTGGATACTTTTGTTTTCTTTGAGAACTCTTGGAGGGTGTGGCATACATAGATTTTTGGATCAAGAAGGCAAAGGAAGAGCAGGAAAGCAAAGGAAGAGCAGGAAAGCAAAGGAAGCCATCGAAATCAGCAACTACAACAGATTTTCTTGCACGTACCAAGTTGCATGTATGATTTCTTCACTAGTTTTGGCATGCATGGAATATGCATGTGGTTTCTTGGTTATGATTTGTCATTGGCATGGAGGATTTCCTAGATTTAAACGTATTTCCTAGCCTTTCCATTTCCTAGGTAGCCATGGTGATTGTGGGTTTACTTTCATTTCTTGTTTATGGTTGGTTCTCATGTTTCCTTAGCTTGGGTTAAGTTACTAGTCCTTGAGACTTGGTTGGAAAAATGCTTTGGAACCCTATACCATCTTGGTTTGAGTTACTAGTCTTGGAGCCTTGGTTGGACAAACGCTCTTGAACCCTTAGTGGGTTGAGTTACTAGTCTTGTAGCCTTGGTTGGACAAATGCTATGGATCTCGGTAAAAGTTGTGGGTTGAGTTACTAGTCCCAGACCCTTGGTTTGGAAAATTCTCTGGAGCCCTCGAACTCCTAGAAAGAGACCGATCTGATGATGGTTTTGTGATGTCTAGCTGTGAGGTGGAATCAGTGTTTGATATGTTGAGATGGATGGCCTCTAGAAGCCCTGGATGATTTTGATTGATGTGTTCTATGAGATCCCACATTCATGCTTGGAATATGGGATGGGGCTGAATGGTTGAAGAGAAATTTCGCTCAGCCACTCTACGGTTAGGTGGAACGTGATAGTCCCATCTCCAGTTGGTTCATTGTGTTCATTAATGAGAAATCCATTCCCTTGGTTTCGATGTGTAAAGGTATCGATGTATTTATGGATTTGATGGTTATTATGTTTATTATATTTCTATTCCTATTATGCTGGTTATATGCACATTTTATGACAACAGTTATGTATGGCTCTCAACATGTTTTTACTTGTATGTGAATGGATAATGTGTCTATGACCTAATAGATGGTAATGCAGTGAATGGCATGAGGGAACAATGGTTCATAGCGATTATCAGATAATTATGAGATCCCTACACTTAACTCTATTATTTACACCTGTAGATTACAGGTCAAGGATATGTTTGACAAAATGTTTGTCATGGCTAGTATGGATCTAGTCAAGGTATTGAATAAGTATTTTCTTTAGTACTCTCATTTCCATGTTATTTTATTGATTTGGAGAGATGGATCAGTTATGGGCAATGACCTAGGCTCTGGGCCTAAAAAAGTGGCTCAAATCTGGGGGTCACTGGCATATTGCTGACAATTCTAGTCCATGGTCGCTGGAAGGTAGGCCTGTGAGAGTTACTTTAGGTTGTTGGTCACTCGCTTTCCCATAGCATGAGAGTGACTATGGCCTAAGAGACCTAAAATAGAAGCAGGACCCATGGACAGGTTGTCTGAGTGGCTAACTTGTCCTTTGAGGGTTCTATTGATGATGTTGGATGTATGTATGGTGTGTTCCCATCGATCCCACTTCCTTAATGTGACTTAGGAGGTTGAATCATATCATATTGGCCTCTTCGCATGTTTACCTCAACTGGTCGGTTTCTTGTGTAAATGTGGGAGGAGGGTGTTACAGAGTGGTATTAGAGCATGGTTTACCCCTCAGACTAGATGGGCTATGTGTTGGCCATGCATGCATGTCAATTGCATGTGTGTCTCTTACACTTATATACTTATTGCAATTGCTTGATGTCGGATTAGGGTTTTAGTATGGTTATCATGGAGAATTTTTTATTGGTTTCATGAAATGTATTTGAAATCAGTATGTGATTGACTGTGTATGGATTATATGTCGCTTACATGTTTATTTCATGGTACCTAATTACATCCTTGTATGATAGGTTACATTTTTGAATATTTTTATTACATCCATCAGTCTTGTAGGTTGATGACAAGAGCTAATCGATTATGTTTGACTACATGCAGTTATGCGTATTTGTATTTTGTTAGGCATTGCTTATGCATAATTTTGGTTGCATGTGGAAATGTGTACAATGGAGAAATGGTTGTTGTCATGCATGAGTTCATAGCATGCATTTTTTATATGGCCTTGCATTGACGATTGGATCCTAGTTAGAGTGATGTTGATATGTTGATACATTTATTGGTGTATGTGTATATGTTGTTATGATTATGTTATACATGTATCAGGTTGATTTGTTGATCTTGTAGACAAGGTATCCTCTCCAAGTTATGCTAAGGTACATGATTTATTGTGATTGGTTTATTTGACATACTATGCCTTGCAAGAAGAAATATCAAATGGCTAGCAAGATAGTTGACTATAGAGACCCTCCCTACGAATCCGAAGAGAAGTATGGTGCTGGGAACCCCTCTAACTTGGAAATTACATTGAGAAGTTTAAGGGAGGAGATAAGGAGTTGTAAGGCAGATAATGACATAATCATATAGTCAGAGGAAAAGTTAGCATAGGTGAATGTAGTAATACTTCACAACTTGTTAGATTTGTAGTGACAAGGACCACTACAAATCATTCATGAGAAAGACATAAAACTAATGGGGCATACAGTAGTAGATCACATGGTGGTCATTGATTAGATAGAGATGGTAAATTGTTGGACACTCTGAAGAGGAGAAGGGATAGACACAGGTATGATTCTAGTTCTGATTCAGATAGGCACTATGATCGTCATCGATATCATCCTTACTTGAGGAATGATAGGGGATACTTGTCAGTTGAGATTAAGAAGGAAAAGCCACCTACTTTTGATGGAGAGATAAAGATATCATAGGATGCAGAGGCATGGTTTCTTGGTATGAATAAATTTTTTAGGTTGCGTGATTATTTAGAGAACATGAAAGATAGAGTGGCTACTTTCATTCTTAGAGGTAAAGAAGACATTTTGTGGGAAGACAAGAAGAATGTCAAGGACATAAATGAGGAAGATATGACTTGGAGTGAGTTTTAGTAGCTATTCAAGAAGAAGTATTTTTAGAGAGATACTTTGATGACAGAGAAAAATAATTCTATGAACTAAAGATGGGATCCATGACAGATGATGAGTACTCTAGTAAATTCTTTGAACTGTTGAGGTATGTGCCTTAACTCAAGGAGGAGAAGGATAATCTTTAGAGATTCATTAGTGGATTATCTGTTGCATTCAAAGACATTATTTAATTCAATGATCCTAGATCATTGGAGGAGGCCATTTGAAAGCTAAAGCATGGCTATGAACAATCGAAGTGCAAAAATGAGACTAAGTGAGGTTGGAGAGGTAATGTAAAGAACAAAGGCAAATGGGGTAAAAATAGAGCAAGGCCATAGGGTATAGATAACAAAGAGAATGTTGCACTGCCTAAGAACTTCAATGCATCAAATAGAGGATAGGGACATCATCCTCAGGAGTAGAGTCAGGAGCTTGTGCGTTGTTGGACTTGTGATAAAAATGACCTTAGGAGAGATTGTCTGCAGTATCAGAGTGGTAGACCTAAGATATATAGTGCACAGTAGGTGTAGACTATTGGAGATGTAAGCCAGAGTATTCCTTGTATCTATGTAGTCATGGAAAAAAGGCAGGTAGAACATGAGGCATCTATCATTGAGATGGACAGTAAGCTATGTGATCAAGTTACTTATATTTTTATTGACCCTCAATCTAATTATAGCTATGTTAGTCCTGACTTGATGGATAAGTGTGGTTTGAGTAAGGAATTTCATGTATAGTCTTGGTTATTAAATTTGGCTACAAGTACAAAGAAGCGAGTTCATCATTGGGTAAGAGCTTGCATATTTGACTTAAATGGTATGCCTATAGCAACACATTTGAATGTATTACTATTGGGTTCATACAATATGTTATTGGGCATGGATTGGTTGTAGCTACATAGAACCAAGGTTTACTGCTATGAAAAAGCTATTGAGTGTGTTCATGGCAATGGGGAACCAAGAGTCTTGCAAGGTAATAAGAAAACCACTTCAGTTGGGATGGTGACATCTATGCAAGCAAAGCATAGGCACAAGAAAAGGGCGCAAGATATTTGCAGTACATATTTCTAGTGATAAGTGTAAGGAGGTTGAGGATGCATATGTGTTGAACAAATACACTATTTTACAACACTTTATGGAAGTATTTCCTGAGGACATCATAGAGTTGCCACAACATAAGGAGGTAGACGTTTCTATTGAGTTAGTGTCAGGGGAAACTCAAACATCGAAAGCACCTTACAGGATGAGCACACCTGAATTGGTTGAGTTGAAGTTGCAGTTGAAGGAAATGTTGGACAAGGGATACATTAGGCCAAGTGTATCACCTTGGGGTGCACCGGTCTTGTTTGTGAGGAAGAAATATGGTACCCTCAGATTATGCATTGATTACAGGCAGTTGAACAAATTGACTATCAAGAACATATATCCTTTGCCAATGATTGATGACTTGTTCAATCACTTGAAGGGAGAAACAATGTTCTTGAAGATTGACTTGAGATCCAGATACCATCAGGTACGCATGAAACATGAAGATATATACAAGACTACGTTCAGGACCAGGTATGTAGTTTCTTGTTGTTCCATTTGGCTTAGCTAATGCTCCAACCACATTCATGTGTTTGATGAATAGTGTGTTGTGTCCATATTTGGATAAGTTTGTTATTGTGTTCATTGATTATATACTGGTATATTCTAAAAACGAGGAAGAGCATGCCAAGCACTTAGCAATAGCGTCAAGGTTGTTAAGTGGGCATTAGTTGTATGCTAAGCTCAGAAAATGCAACTTATTTTAGACAAAGGTACACTACTTAGGACATGTTGTCTCCAAGGAAGGTATTGCAGTAGATCCAGAAACGATAAGTGCCATCATGGAGTGGGTAGCTCCTAAGAGTGTGGATGAGGTGAGATCTTTCATGGGTTTGGCAAGCTATTACAAGAGGTTCATTAAGAACTTCGCGTGGATTTCTTATCCCATTACATCATTCTAGAGGAATGGTAACAAGTTTGAATGGGCTGAAGAGTGTCAGGCTAGATTTGAGTAGCTTAAGCAGTTGCTAACACATGCACTAGTGCTAAATATTGCAGATATGAAAAAAGAGTTTGTAGTATGTACAGATGCTTGCAAAAGAGGGTTTGGTGGAGTACTTATACAGGATGGACAGGTGGTCTGTTATGAGTCTTAGAAACTAAATAAACACGAGAATAACTACCCCACGCATGACTTCGAGTTGGCACCGATTATACATGCACTGAAGATGTGGAGGCACTATCTTCTTGGTAGATAGTTTTTTCTTACGAGTGATCAAATTGGGTAGAGGTATTTATTTGACCAATCGAATATGAATGCCAGGTAAGAGAGATGGTTTTCCACGATCAACGAGGTTGACTTCGAGATTAGGTACTTCAAAGGCAAGGAGAACCAAATGGTAAATGCTCTTAGAAGGTGTGTATAGGTGAATCACTTAGCAACTATGAGCTCTTATCAGATAGATTTATAAGACAGGATCTTGCAGGTAGGACATCAAGATGTCAGATATATGGAGATTGTGCACAGGTTGCAACAGAGTCACTACAACAAAACCCTATGATTATCATCCATTTTTGCTTCCTTTTTTGTGTCTAGAGCCCATTTTCGATACTATTTGTGTCTATTGATCAAATACGATGCAAAACTTGATGCAAATTTTTCACTGAGTTTTGCACCAAGTCTTACACCAAGTTTAACACCAGGTATTGTAATAGGTTTTGCAGCAAATTTTACACCATGTTTTATGCCAGGTTTTATGCCAAGTTTTTTGACATCCTTTGCACCATGTTTTGCATCAAGTTTGGCACCTAATTTTGTTTCACCAACTTCTTCATCCTCTATTGGATCCGCTCTTTGTGCCTACACTTGCATCAACTTTTGCATCACCTCTTGCATGATTCCTCTTTTGCATCATTTTTAAATCTTTTTTTTGCATCATTTTTGCATCCCCTTTCCGTCAAGTTTTGCATCGAGGTTTGAGTCTAGTTTTGCATATAATTTTGCATCTACTTTTGTTGCATCCACTTTTACATCTTATTTTGCATCCATATTTACATCCTCTTTTTCATCTGTTACCATGTCCACAATTGTATCCAATTTTCTTGTGCCATAATTTGAACCTAGTTTGGCACCTCCCTTTGCACCCATTTTTTCTTCTAAATTTGCATCCTCATATACATCTAGGTTGTCATCAACTTTTACATCTATTTTTGCATCCCCTTTTGTATCTACTTTTCTGTCAAGATTTGCATCAGGTTTTTGATCTCATATTGCATCTACTTTTGCATCGAATTTTGTTGCATCAACTTTTGCATCCTATTTTTCATCCCTTCACCAATCTTCCCAATTTTTAAATGTTGTCATGGTCATAGTCATAATAATTATCTTTGGCGTCATCTTCCAAGTCATCATCATCTGATCATCATTATCATTATTTTCATCTTGGTCATCATTAACAACAATAATGGCGTGAATGATGATTATGATGTTCATGACAAAGATGACAACAATAATGATAGAAATTACATTAATTATGATGATGGGGATGATGAATATTATAATGATGATGATAATCGTAGTGATCATGATGATCATCGATCATTTCTCAAAAATAAATTTCTTATTTCCCTTGCATATATCATGTGTCCTAACAACCCTTTTCGATCACTCATAACATTTTTTGGGTGGATTATATTTCTTATGACACCTATAATTATGGACAATTGACGACAATGTCCATAATCATGATGATGATGATGATGATGATGATGATGATGACAACATGAATGGTGATTATGAAGATAATGCAATGATGACAATAATGATGACAATCATGGTGGTGATGATGACGATAATGAAGATGATGACACTCCCTCTAAACTGGGGAGGTACTCATAATGAGACAAAAAAGTAATCTCAAGTTCAAATATTCATATAAGAAGGGATTTGGATTTATAAGCTTCAATGATGATTTACATCATTGTAGCCAACATTGTAAAAATATTAAGGCCTTGTCTAACAAGTTCTATCTCTCCATTAGATCAGAGCACAATGTTGGGAGGCATCAATTTTGACACCACTGCCTCTCTAGGCACTTACCCCACTAGAATATTCATTAGTTATGTCCTCACGTGATCATTTCCTAATCCATTGTCATAATATTTGACACCAGGAAATGTCGATCCTCATGACTATTCTTGTCTTGGATTAATGTACTTGACTTATGGTGGTTAGTCCTAGTCAAAGGACAAATTCTCAAAGAATATTGGTCCCAGATGTTTACCCAATCCACTATTCCCCCTACTTGTACCTTTACTAGGCTTATGATTGTTAGACTTGGCCATAGTATGTGACACATGGATAATATGGTGTCCACCCTCACTCCCTCTCAATTAGGGAGGAAACATCCACAAGCATAAGTTTTTCTCAAGAATACATGTCATTTTCATAGAGGATAACATCATTAATTTTTTTCATCGCATGACACCTATATGATTAAGAATTCATAGATTTGTGGCAAAATATCTCCCCTTTTGTCATTTGTGATGAAAGAAAATCAAAACATGAAAGCCAAAATCATTAAAGATACACTATAATGATTTATCTAAGTCTAAACTCTAAGGTTGAAGTGAAAATTCATGTAAATGTTATATCTACGAGTTGTGCCAAACTTATGAAAACCTTATTCCCTAAGTCCTATATATAAGAAAAAGCAAAAGAAAGAAAAATAAGGCCCAGTGAATGGTAACTCATGTATTCACTCCCTCTTTGAAAAACATATGAATATATACACTCCTAGGCACACTTGATCACATATTTGTGATGGTTAAATCATGAAGTCCTCTTTTCCGCTTGCATTTTCACTTCATCAATTAAGCACTCAATTGAGGATCTAGGGAGTTTTTGTTGCCTAAGCCTTTCATGTCTACTCTTGGTTTACGTATGTGACACTACGGTCAATTTATGTGATGGAGTGAAATACTTAAGTTTGTGGAGTTATTAGAGTAGTGAATTAAGTTAATTAGCACACACACATGTATTACATCTCATTGAACCACATGTGTGGGTTGGAGACTCATTACTTGAGAACTTTAATGGAGACTACTTTAGGGCTTTGATGGTATATCTTACAAAATATCTGGGTAAATATTGGGATTCATCCTTTCATTTCCTCAAGACACTTGATAATATCGAGACACTTGATAATATTCTAGAAATGGAATTGAGAAATAGAGGTTTTCCATTTGCGATATTAGAGTCATAGACATTGGATACATGGTATCAGTCCTCGATGTCAATTAACTAAAATTGTATTGTCATAATGTGAAAAGAGGTAAACACACTGGTAACCTTGATATCCTAATCATTCCAAATAATAGCCATTCCACCCAAGTATCTCTAAGCATCAATCACTACTACTAGGACATTCCTCCCCAATTTGCTAATTATATGAGGTAAAACCTCACTTAATATGTTTTTTTCTTATATCAACATTATTGATGGGTGTTTTTCATACCATTTTTCTTTTAGGAGTCTTTATTTTCCTTTGATATTGAGGCCCCTCATGTTCCATGAGACTATTTCCATGGAGAATTTACACAGAAAGGAAGTATAATGTGACTAAAATAAAATGTTTCAATATTTAGGTGCTTGGACAATGGCACTTCATGACTCATATATTTCCTTAATGTGGGACTGAATGGTGAACTTGATGGCCTTAAGGGAAATTGACCTATGAAAATATCAAAAAGAGGTGACTTTTGACTTTATCACATACAAGTTAATATACTAAAAAAAGATCCATAACAATTTCATCAATCAATGAATCATAAAAAAAAATTATCCAAAACAATTTCATCAAGCAATGAATCATTACATTATAAAATACAATCTATAAACCTTTTGGGAACTTTTTTCTAAACCGTTCTCAAAACCAACAAATTTTATATTAATATTTAACAAAAATATGGATAATAACACATTTCCATAAATTAAATAACATGCTATCAAGCCTAAGAAAGGTCACTAACAGAAAACTAAAAAGCATGCAACTAATGGGAGTGACCACTCAAGGCTATCCTAAGACAATTAATCTATTAAGACCATGATTAATGGGGAAAAAAATCTAGAAAGGACAAAGGCAAACCTATTTTAACTTTATTGTTTTATTAGGTGCAAGTTGAACATCTCAAGATATAATGAAGAGCAGAATTAATTTTATTGCATTAAGAAAACCCAAGCACATTCTATAACTTAGCAAAGAAGAGATGTATAATACCCATCTTAGCGACACAACACATGGCATCAAGTTACTTTTTTTATATAATTTAAACTTCTATCATAAAATCACAAATTTAGCATGAATGGAATGTTTAAAATCCATTTTTATAAAAACAATTTTTGTTATAAAAAAAAATACCAGAAACTAAATATATATTTTTTAGAAAAAAAAAAAATACTAAAACTAAAAATAATATTAAAAAAAAACTAAAACATAAAGCACTAATTTTTTTTTTAATTTAAAATAATTTTTAGAATTTTTTTAAACACTTCCCTCCATTCTAAGAAGAAAAAATAATAATAGAAATAAAGACGGACCAAATATCTTCCTTTCCCTGGTAAGTGTTTCCCACCATTCATTCTACTCACTCGAGTTATTTCATAAAACAGAGATACGTGCTATTTAACACTCTTTGGACAAATCCTATTGAGCTTCGCATGTGATATATCTATTCCTTGATGGAGTCCTTGATATAGTTATCAAGTTTTGATTCCTTGGAGATTAATTAGAGCAAAGAAAACATGACTACTCTTAATTCCAAGTTCAATGCCTATGATGGTGGACATGAGGCAAGGGAGGGGTTGCTATTATGGTCATAAATCCAAGTTCATTATCTTTGATGATGGATGAGGAAAGGGAGGGGGTCGTAGTCGTCATCGTGGTCATGGCGTTTTCCCTTTTACATTATATTTAGGGAGTTCAAATATATTTGAATGGAATCATTGTCATCACTAGGTATAATGGATTAAGTGTGATAATGGATAAAATGAAGTAGTTATTTGTGAGGATTTGTTCTTGAACAAAACAATAGGATCCATTCTATCATAGAGAAAAGTACATGCATTAAAAACAACTCAATATTTTATGTGACATTCATATTGTATGTGACTTATTTTTCATTAAAAACAATTTACTTTTTCATGTGACATTCTTTTTTTGTTAAAATTTCTTCTATTTCTAATATGAATTACAATTGTGATTTGAAATAAATCTTCTACTAACTCTTAATTTACTAATCGTGCATGAACATCATAAGAAACATTCACAATATAATATAAAGAACTTGTGGGTACCTACTTCATATGCATTAAACAATGCTTCTACTACTTAATGTGAATTACAAGTGTAATCTTAGTTGGATCTCCAATATATCTTAAACCATAATTTCATTTAATTTTTTAGTACTATTAAATGTTATTATGTCCTATCTCACTTTATGGTTAGAATTGTAATAAAAATATGCATTGTGTTATAGAAGTAGTACTAACATGTAATATTTATTTTTTTTCCAAAACGCTATAGGTAATTACCACGAAGATGCTGATATAGACTATGTTTAGATTGCATCATATATCAGAGGCGATGATGATGAGGATGGAAATGGCGTTGGCGGTGATTATGTGGATGATATTATTAGGATGGTCAGAATGATGAGCATGGAAATGATCATGAGGATGATCTTGACTATGATTTTTGGGGTGCTAGCTAGCGAGCCATTGTTTTTTATATTTAGTTGGGATGTCTTAATATGATCATACATTTGAATTTTAGTTGATTCGAATAATGATGATGATACTATCATACTGTCTTGTTTCCTTATGAATATGTTGAATTTTTTTTACATTTTTTTATGAAGAATTATTGTGTATGATGAGATTCCTATTTTTTTATGGATGTTGCGAATTTACCTTAGAATAATGACATTTATGAAACAGTTTTATTTGGTAATCGTAGATTTACTTTTAGTTGATTTGATTAAATATGATGATGATATTATCATTTTTATCTTGATACTGTAAGTATATATTAAAAATTATCGACATTATTTTGATGGAGAATTATTATGTATGATGATATTACTATCTTTTGATGGATGTTGTGAATTTACCTTAGAATAATGGCGTTCACGAAATATTTTAATCTGATAATGATACATTTGAATCTTAGTTGATTCAATTAATGATGATGAGGATATTATTAGTATTATCTTGTTACATTATATATGTGTTGAAAATTGTCAATGCTTTTTTATGGAGAATCATTATGTATGATGATAATAATATTTTTTGATGTAATGTTGTGAATTTACCTTGGAATAATGATATTTGCGATAAGTATTGATTTAGTAGTCATATATGTATATTGAAAATTGTCAACAATTTTTTGATGGAGAATTGTTATATATGAGGATACTGCTATCTTTTTATGAATGTTTTCAATTTCCCTTAAATTTGTTAACAAATATTAAGTTATCAATTTGAATTGTCATATCTTCTTAAATGTGTTGTACATGAAAATACCTCCTCATCATCTTGGAGGAGAATAATATGTTGTTGGTTGAAATACCCCTTTCTCCTAGACTATATAAGACACTAATACAAGTTATGTACCATGAGGACCATGTTATCCTAATCTATAACAAGTTATCCCCTTCATCTAACTTTTTTTACCAAAATTATCACTCAGTCACGAGCAAAAAATCTCGAGCTAACTAGAATTTGACACTCTTGTTCAATTTCGGAAACTCATATGGTGGAATGTGATCTCTTTATCCTCATATTTAGCTTTTTCCTAAAAAAGAAAACCATAAAAAAGTGGGAAAGAGCCTAAAGATTGGGGAAGATTTTTCCTAAGCACAAAAGAATCTAATGGAAAAGGCCATTTTTATATGAGGAAACATTATTCACCCAAAATATTTTGCCCAAATTGAATGAATGAGGAATTTGGAAAGTATTCATAGACTTCACTTTCCTATATATTGGAGGCTTGGCCATTGAGAAAATGATGGGAATTACTGTATTGTCACGCTCCTAAGATCTATCTTAAGAGGGAGAGTTTTGGAGCTATAAGTTGTGGGAGGGATTGCTGCAACTACATATGAGGGTTGTAACTTTCCTCCAACTCCTTTATTAATATAGATCGATTGTTCTTCCTTCCATATGATGTTATTCATTCTTTACTTATTCTATTTAACTAATGAATGTATGAGATTTTGGTTTATATTTATTTATTAAGTAATATTTATATGTTTGATAGTTTCGATTATCAAGATATTATGCTATGAAGGTTTATTTGTTCTCACTCTTATGTGTAGGACCAATCTTTGGAGCTAACTAGGAGTGCTTCCCAGCTACTCTAAAACTCCAACAAGACCTGCACGCGAGGACTCACAGGAATTCCTTCTATTTTTCTTAATCTACACTCTACATCTCGATCTACTAAGAATCCTAAGCCTTAGAACAACCTTTCTCTTAGTTGGTTTGTCCTAGGTTTATGGGATAAATTGAGAGGGTTTTATGTTCAGCTAACCTTGCATTAAATCCTACAGCAAAATGATATTTAGAAATTGTAATATATTTCACTATGTAATGAAAATTAGTAAAATGAACCCATAAAGGAGGTCATATATGGAAATAAAATAAAAAATCTAAACAATAAGCCAAAAGTGGATGTAAACATGGATGCAAAATTGGGAGTAGAATTGGATGTTAAACTAGCCATCAAAACAAGATGCAAACAATGACACAAAAAGGGTTTTAAAGTAGAATTTAAAAAAGGTACAACACTAATAGGGCATACAAAAGGATACCAAATTGGGTGCAAACAAGGATGCAAAAATGGACACGAAAATGAGGGTGCAAAGAATGGTGTAATATTAGGATGCAAAATTGGGTGCAAAAAGGATGTAAGAAAAGACACAAAACAAGATGCAAAATGGGACTAAAAAAGGGTGAAACCAAGGATGCCAAAAATGATGCATAACTAGATGAAAATTAAAACTAAAGTCTAGGTGCAAAATGAGATGCAAATGTGGATACAAAATGTGGTAGAAAAAATGATGCAAATTTGGATGCCAAAAAGGATGCAAAATTAGACACCAAAAAGGATGAAAAATTGGACATAAAAAATGGTGCCAAAATTGGACACAAAAGTAGAAAAATGGCACAAAAATGGGCATAAAAATAGCTCAAATTTGGATGCACATTGAGATGCAAAATGAGGTGCAACAAATCATTCAAAACTTGGTGCAAAAACAAATACAAAATTAAACAAAAAATTGGCTCAAAATTGAATGTAACATTAGACACAAAATGGGATGAAAAAATGTATGCAACGCATCATTCAACATAGGATGCAAATTTAGATGCTCAAAAGGATGAAAAATTGGATGCAAGAAATGGCGTTAAAAATGATGCTAAATTGGATGCAACAAATGATGCAAAATATGGTGTAAAATATGATGCCAAAAAGTGATACAAATAAAACGCAAAAGTGGATGCAAAAAATGCTACCGCAATGGATGCAAAATTTGGTAGTAAATCAGATTCAACATATGCCGCAAATTTGGATGCAAAAAATGGTGTAAAAAAAGGCCAAAAAATTGGCACAAAAATAGATGTAAACATAAGTAAAAAATTCGAAGCAAAAAATGGCATAAGACTAGATGCAAAGACTGGCACAAATTGGATGCAAAAAAGCACTAAATGAGATGCAAAATATGGTGTAAAACACGATGTAACCTATGACACAAAACTAGAAGCAAATAATGGCACAAAACAAAAAGAAAAAAATGATGCAAAAATAGATGCAGAAAAAAGGCACAAAACTAGAAGCAAAACCTGTTGTAAAACCAAATGCAAATCTTGGTGCAAATTATGAAGCAAAAGATGATCCAAAATTTGGCATAAAGAAAGATGAAAAAATTGGCACAAAAAAGGACGCTTTAAAAATTCTATAATAGAGCTAGTTTTAGCACTAGGCTACTTATCCCAATTAAGAAAAAAAGGAACTAAAATCTGGTGCTAAATCTGGCACAAATTTCCTTTTTTGTTGTAGTGAGTATAGGTACAGGTACATATATAGGTGATGGTACAAGTACAGGTGTAGGTGTAGGTGCACAGGGCATGGACTATTACCTTATAATAGAGGGATTGGTTAGGTTCCGACATAGGTTATATGTCAGGGATAAGAGTGAGATCAAGAAGGTGATCTTGATGGAGTTTCATGTGAAACCATATCCAGGTTACCTAGTTTATCAGAAGACACTCACAATGGTGAAGAGGTATTACTATTGGCCGAATTTGAAAAGGGATGTAGTAGAGTTTGTGGTGAGATTTTTTTATTGTCAGTGAGTGAAGGTAGAGTGAAAACATCCAGGTGGACTGCTACAGGAGATCACGATTCCAGAGTGGAAATGGGATGTCATTTCCATGGATTTCATCACAGGGTTGCCAAAGATAGTGAAACAACATGATTCCATCATGTTCATCGTGGACAGGTTAACAAAGGTTGCACACTTTGTGAAGTCTACATTGTCAGCTAGTGATGTTGCACATTTATTCATCTGAGCCATGGTTAGACTACATGGTGTTCCAAATAATATTGTGTCAGATAGGGATACAAAGTTCACTTCCAGGTTTTGGAAGGAGTGATTTGCATGTTTGAGCATAGAGTTGGCCTTCAGCACAACTTATCATTCACAGACAGATGGACAGACAGAGAGGGCCAACAAGATATTAGAGGACATGTTGAGGATGTATGTTATGCATCAACAATGCAAGTCAGAAGAGTATCTCCCTTTGGTAGAGTTCACATACAAAAATGGTTATCAGGAGTGACTAAGGATGATTACTTTTAAGGCATTGTATGGGTGGAGTTGTAGAACTCCCATTAGTTGAAGTGATCTAGTTAGCAGAGTATTGATTGGACCATATATGTTGGCAAATATGGAATCGAAGATGTAGGTGATCAAGAAGAATGTCAAGGCAACATGGGATAGATAGAAGAGTTATGCAGGAAAGAACAGGTTGTTTAAGGAGTTCCAGGTTGGGGAACATGTATACTTGCACATCAAACTAAAGAAGATCTCCTCGCAAATTGGCTCATGTGCGAAGCTAGCACCACAATTTTATGGACCCTTCAGTATCATTGAGAGGATTTGGTTAGTAGCCCATCAACTTGCACTACCTCTGACAATAAAATTCCATGATGGTTTCCATCTATTATTGCTTAATCAGTAAGTTAAAGATGTTGATCATGTAATTCACTGGTTTGTATTACAGGTGGAACCAGATGGAGAATTATAGCTGGAGTCTTAGTGTATATTGCAGAAAAAGGTGCTCATGCTCCAAAACTAATCAATCAAGCAATTTAAAGTGCAATGTAAGCAATTTGGGTGATCTAGGTGGATATTGGCGGCCACCTACCAATTTCACTTGGAACCCCACCATTTTTTCTTTTAGATTTTCAGTTTCGTTAGTTGTGGCACAATTTACTATTTTTAGCAGTTTTTTGGGTCATAAACTTCTGGAGCAGTTTTGAGGCTCTAAACGACTTTTTTGGGAAAATTGGGAGCATCATGGTTCCATGGACCAATTTTTCTCTTCCCAAAGTTGTGGTTCTCAGATATATATTTCTAATGAGATATTGTGCGCGTCAAACAGAGAACGTATGCCAAAGTTATGACCCCGGTAGGTTGATGTACCAATTTACCCAAATGGGGCCCACAGTTTGGTGTTTCATCTTCTAGGGTTAGGTTTTTGGATGTTTAGGGTCTTCCATTATTTCTCAAAAATAAATAGGCCTTCGAGCCTCATTGTGACAAAGTTTAGAGGCATGTATCCACCACATCTCTTCTCAGAGATAAGCTACCATCTCCCTAGCTAGTTTATTTCCATTTCTATTTGTAAGCATATTTCAATATTTTATAGTAATGAAATGAAGTAATATTTCTGTTGCATCTCTATATGTATGGTTATATCTGTAATTTTTTGCGCTCCTATTTAAATCTGGATCAGTGGTATCAGAGCGGTTTGCTCTTTCTTTATCTCTCTTTGCATGTCCCTAATGAGTTCGAGATATAAGGAGTTAGGGCTTGAACTGGTTGAACCTTTGCAAGAACAGCCTCACAAATCTGGACGACCTCCCATGGCGGATGAAAGGAAAGATGAGGGGGCAAGATATCCTATCAAAATCTTTTCTCGAGAGGCCCTCGAGTGACAAAGGAATGTAATGATGGACAACTTTGCCCAGATCCTTTAGTGGCTACCCAGGGGTGACACATCTACTTACAGAAGCTACTATAGAAGCACCACAGCCTTTAAGGTACAAGTTAACTTTGACATTCCCATATTTGAGGGTTAGAAAGATTCAGACGACGTAGATAAATGCTTAAATCTTCTAGAAGGGTATTTTTCTATTCATGATTTTTTCGGTCGGGAAAATATTACTTTCATTCTTCTCAAATTCACCCCCCATGTCAAGGACTAGTGGGAAACCTACTGCGAGCAGAAGGATGAAAGTATGGCCTCACTATTTTTAGTTGCACCCACTTGGAATTCATTCTGGGATGCCATTAAGGAGTAGTACTACCATGTCAGAAGCTATAAGGATCAATACATAAAGTGGACCATGTTGTGGTAGGGAAGGGACCAAGACGTGCCAGAGTTTACCAATATTTTCCATACCCTTCACACAAAGTTGGGTATCAAGGATTGAGACTAGCATTTGGTACTCAAATATTGTGGTTTCCTGCATAGGTACATCCAAGAAGAAATATAATTCCTAAACATATCCTTGCTCAGCACAACATACTGATATGTCGTCAAGATCGAGCAAAATTTTAAATAGAAGAAGCAAGGCTTTGGATTTGCAAATTTGAAGCAAGGGAAAGGTTCCCCCATACCACAGAACAAAGGACAAATCCAAGGTGGGGTGGCCCAAGAAAACCCGCCAAGGCTGCAAGCAAAGAACAGTGTCAAAAACCTAAAAAGGGACATGGGAAAGTGGTGTGAGTTCAATAAGATCTCCACTCACGACACAAGTGAGTGTCGGGCCAAGCAGTCACTGGTTGCTGAGCTAAAGGTTTCAGAATCAGATGCATGTTTCAACTCTGAGTCAAAACCCAACAAGGGGAATGACAAAGGGAAGCAGATTAACGATGCGGAGCCCAATTCCACCATTGCCACCTTGAAGATCCAGAAGGAGGAACCCGAAGATCTAGAGGAGGAGGAGCATCTCTTCCACTCCCAGATGTCGGTATAGGGCTCCCAGATACTGTTCATTATCGACAACGAGAGCCAAAAAGAACCTCATTTTGGTAGAGGTCATGAAGTGGTTGGGCTTACCGACCACAACACATCCACAACCATACACCATCAGGTGGCTTCGCCAAGGACGGGATCTTCGCGTGAGTCAGCAGAGTCACCTTCCATACAGCATCAAGACCTTCATGGATGAGGTATTGTGTGATGTTGCTTCCCTTTATTTTTGTGATGTATTATTAGGACAACCATACTTGTGGAAACAACATGGTGTGCATGAATTAAGGCCCCGTGTTGTTATTGTTACTTTGGGAAATAAGATGTATAGGATACCGGAGGTAGCACCACCTACCACCATCTCTTTGGCTACTGCAAAACAATGCAGTAAGCTCATTTCCAAAACCAGGAAATTTGTTTTCCTGATGATACACCCTCAAGCAAAAGAAGAAGACAGTGGCCACGACCTCTAGACAAGGCTCCCCCGCACGACAAACACAGATGGACAAGGTCATGGAGGAGTACAAGGACATCTTCACCTGCCCCATAGGGGTTCCTCTGCACTGCCAAGTCAAGCACTCCATCGATCTAACCCCAGGTGTGCTACTGCCCAATGGACCAATCTATTAGTGCTCCATTATGGAGAATGATGAAATCAAGAGGCAGATTCAAGATCTGCTAGAAAAAGGTCACATCCATCCAATTTCATCACCCTATGGGAGCCCGATCATGTTGGTACAGAAGAAGGATGGGACTTGGAGACTCTGTATTGACTATCATGCGTTGAAAAAGATCATTGTTCATAATAGGTACCCAATCCCACGGATTGATGACCTCCTAGACCAAATGAAGGGGGCAAAATATTTTAGCAAGATCAATTTGAAGTTAGGATATCACCAGGTACCAATCGAACCCTCTGATGTGTGGAAGAATGCATTCAAAGCCAAGGAGGGCCTTTTTGAATGGTTGGTTATGTATTTCAGATTGACGAACGCTCCTGCAACCCTCATGAGGCTAGTGGATGACATCTTACAGCCATTCACCAGCTCATTTGTAGTGCTATACTTGGATGACATCCTGATCTTCAGCCAAAGTTGGGAAAAGCACCTCCACCACATCTGACAGGTTCTCCAAACACTGCGACAACACAAGTTATGTGCCAATTTGGAGAAAATGCACTTTTGGCATGACCCAGGTTCAGTATGTGGGATACATTATTGATGAATGGGGGGTGCATGTGGATCTAGCAAAGAACCAAGTCATTTGGGATTGGCCATCTCCAACCACTCTGACAGAGATCTGGAGCTTTCTAGGTCTTGCCAACTTCTACCATAGGTTCGTGTTAGGATTTTCTCATACCACTTGGCCCTTGAGTCAAGTCACCAAGGGAGGAGTGAAAGAAAAATTCTTTTGGTCTGAATGTCAAGATAAGTCATTCACAAAGTTGAAAGATCGCCTCTACTCGGCACCAGTGCTCGCATTACCAGACTTACAACAACCATTTAAGGTCGAGACATATGCCTCTGACTATGCTATTGGGGTAGTCCTTACTCAACACAGGCATCCAATGGCATATCACAGCGAGACATGTTCAGACATAGTCTAGAAGTATCCCACTTATGACAAAGAGATGTATTCCATTGTGCAAGCCTGTCGACAATGGAAGCATTACATTTTGGGGAAGGAAATGGTCATCCACATAGATCACCGGCCCCTGCAGTTCATACAGAACCAAGGGAAATTGCAGAATCATCGCCATCAGAAGTAGTCCACATACCTACAACAATTCCATTTGAATATCAAGTATAAGAAGGGCAGCACCAATAATGTTGCAAATTGCCTCAGTCGACCATCACTCGTGGCATTAACCACCATGCTCAACTCTTGTGGGCACGAGACTTCTGATTGGCCACTTCTCTACAAAAGTGACCCAAAATTTGGCCACACATACCAAAAACTCTTGGAGGGTTAGCATGTTCCATATATTCACCTCCAGGATGCCCTGTTATGCCACCTGGGTCACCTTTGTGTTCCTTCAAGTGAGTGTGCCAAGATGATTTGGGAAGCACACTACAGTCGGGCTACTAGGCATTTCGAGGTTGAGAAAATGGTGGCAGTACTATAAAAGTATTTCTATTGGCCAAATCTTCAACAGGATGTTGGGAAGTACATCAGATCATGCACTGCCTGTGCCATTTCCAAACCGACCATCAAGAATAAAGGCCTCTATACCCCGCTGCCTACCCCTAGTCGACCTTGGGAATTCATCTCCATGGATTACATGTTGGTCCTTCCTTCTACTAAGCATAGAAGCAACTATGTTTTTGTGGTCGTCGACAAGTTCTTGAAGATGGCCATTATGGCAGCCTGCAAGAAGGATATCATAGGAAAATCCACTGCTAAACTCTTCTTTGAATGAGTGTGGGTACACTTTGGGATCCCACAGTCTATCATCTCAGATAGGGATAGCAGGTTCCTCAGTATATTTTGGTCCAATCTCTGGTTGATGCTAGAAACCAAACTCACTAAGTCCATAGCCTTCCATCCCCAAACTGATGGCGAGACAGAGGTTGTCAACAGGATGATCGTACACATTCTGCAGATGTACAACTCAAAGCATCCATGCACATGGGATGAGAGCCTACCCTATGTTCAGCACAGCTATAGCCGGGCTCTCCATAGCTCGACTAGCCACAGTGCTTTTCAGGTGGGCTTGGGATACCAGCCACTATGTCCCATTGATGTGGCCATGCCATTTGCAGCTACTCATGCATATTCAACTCATGTCTAGTCCGAAACAGATAAGGCAAAAAACTTCATTAGCACATCCAACATATTCACCAACAGGTCCATGAAATTCTAGAGAAATCAAATGACAAGTACAAGCAGCGACATGATCAACATCGGGTGCCAGACAAGTTTCAGGTGGGTGACAAATTTTGGTTGCATTTGCAAAAGGAACGCCTTACCCGAGCCTATCGAAAACTTAGACCACTCTGATATGGTCCTTACACTATTACCAAGGTTGTGGGAGACAATGCATTTGAGCTCAGCATTCCCCAATTCCTTGGCCTCCACCCAGTGTTCAATGTGGACCACCTTCGGCATACTTTCCACCATTACTAAACACATCCGACATTCCAAAACAACTCACACCCATAGAGTTAAATCCAGATTGCATGGAACAGGCTGCAACTGATCGGATCATGGACACACAGATCAAGAACACTCGCCAGCAGAATATCCAGTTGTATTGAGTTGTCAAAGAAAGCCAACTCCTTCACCAAGGCAAGTGGCTCACCAAGGGCCAAGTTCAGCAGAAGTTTCCTCTTCTCATGGAGGAACTCAATGAAATGGGAACGATTGCTTCCTAAGGGGGGAGGAATGATCCAGGTGGATATTGGTGGCCACCCACCAATTCCACTTGGACCCCCACCATTGTTTCTTTTAGCTTTTCAGTTTCTTTAACTGTAGCACAATTTACTATTTTTAGCATTTTTCGGGTTCTGAACTTCCAGAGCCGTTTTGAGGCCCTAAATGACGTTTTTGGGGAAAACTGGGAGCAACATGGGTCCATGGATCGATTTTTCTCTTCCTAAAGATATAATTCTTGGATTGATCTTTCTAACAAGATATTGTGCACATCAAACGAAGATCGTATGCCAAAGTTACGACCCCGGGAAGTTGATGTACCAATTTACCCAAATGGGGCCCACAGTTTGGCGTTTCATCTTCTAGGGTTAGGTTTTTAGACGTTTAGGGTTTTCCATTGTTTCTAAAAAATAAGTAGGCCTTTGACCCTCATTGTAACATAGTTCAGAGGCATGTAGCTGCCACATTTCTTCTTAGAGATAAGCTACCATCGCCCTAGCTAGTTTATTTCCATTTATGTTTGTAAGCATATTTCAATATTTTACAGTAATGAAATGAAGTATTATTTCTACTGAATCTCTATATGTATGGTTATATTTGTAATTTTTTGTGTTCATGTTTAAATCTAGATCATTGGGCCCAATGAAGCTACATGGGAGATGGCAGATCGTATGCGAGCTATGCATCCTTCCTTGTTTGCCAGTTGAGGTAAAACAACTTGATATGGTGGTTTGGTATTTTCTTATGGTGGTTTGGTATTTCCTTATGATGGTTTGATATTTTATTTATGGTGGTTTGGTAATTTCTTTATGGTGGTTTAGTATATGCTTTATGGTGATTGATATATTCTTTATGATAGTTGATATATGCTATATGATGTTTTGATGTATGCCTCGATATGGTGCTAGTATATGTTTGATATGTGTTTGGTATATGATTTGGCATATGCACATATAGTTTTGATGATGTTGTTATGTTTACATCCATGTATGGATGTCAATACTATAGTGAGCTTTGTTATAAAATTCCACTATGCGGTATGGGTGTCATGTTATTATGGTTTTGTTATTATGATTATGCTATCATGTGCTTATGTTATCATGATGTTATGATGTCATGTGGATTGGCACTCCGTAGGATGATCATTGTAAATACCGTAATGAGCTGTAATATAAAGCTCCACTATGCAGTATGTTATCATGTTGTCATGATGTTCTTTTGTCTTGAACGAATCTTTCATTGTAAATATTGCACCGAGTTGTGTTTTAAAGATCCATGAGAATTATGTCTTCTTTTAGTGGGTTGTTGAGGTATATGTGTGATTAAAAACTGAGGACAATGTCCCCCAAGAGGGAGGGTTATGTAACAATCCTCGTGAAAATTCCATGTAATAAAGTTAGAAACAATAACCACAGATGAATGGTACACTTATTCGAAGCTAAATGTTCAGCAAGACATCCTAGGGCGTCTTCATTTGGTTGTTTATGGCTAAATAAATTGGCAAAAGCAATGGATACGGCATTAAAAGGCATTTTTGCACATTTATTTATGAAAATAATGGAAATTAGGAGAAAAAGGAGGTGAAAGGTCACATATTGCATGCGAGAACGAAAAAGAAGGAAAATAATGGAAAATGAAGAAAATAGAGGCCTCATTCATAAAAAGGCTTTTGAGGATCTGTTGGTAACATTTTGTCAGATTAACCTTTTATTAGTTCAGTGTTGGAGCTCTCTCATTCTCTCTCTCTCTCTCTTTCTCTCTCTCATACTCTTGGATACTTAGAGTTTTCTTGGAGCACTCTTGGAGGGTGTGGAATACTTGGATTTTTGGGGAAACAAGGGAAAAGGAAGAGAAGTAAAACACAAGAAGGCATCGGCATTAGGAACTACATCAGATTTTCTTGCAGGTACTGAGTTGCATGTATGATTTTTTCACTAGTTTTGGCATGCATGGCATATACATGTGGGTTCTTGGTTGTGATCTGTCATTGGCATGGAGGATTTCCTCGATTGATAGTGGATTGCCTAGCCTTGCCATTTCCCAGATAGCCATGGTGATTGTGGGTTTAATTTGATTGCTTGTTTTTTGTTGGTTCTCATGTTTCCTTAGCATGGGTTGAGTTACTAGTCCTGGAGCCTTGGTTGGACAAATGCTCTAGAGCCCTATACCAACTTGGGTTTAGTTACTAGTCATGGAGCCTTGGTTATAAAAATGCTCTAGAGTCCTTGGTGGGTTGAGTAACTAGTTCTAGAGCCTTGGTTGGACAAACGCTCTGGAGCCTAGTGAAAGTTGTGGCTTGAGTTACTAGTCCTAAAGCCTTCATTGGACAAACACCTTGGAACCCTCGAAGGCTTGGATAGAGACTGCTCTGATATGGTTTTGTGATGTCTAGCCATGAGGTGGAACCACTATTTGATGCGTTAAGGCGGATGGCATCTGGAAGCCCTAGATGGATTTTGATTGATGTGTTCTATGATATCCCACGTTCAAGCTTGGAATATGGCATGCAGGTGAATGGTTGAAGAGATATTTGGCTCAACCATTCTATGGTCGGGTGGAACATGGTAGTCCCATCTCCGGTTGGTCCATTGCATTCATTAATGAGAAATCCATTCCCTTGATTTCCATGTGTAAAGGTACTGATGTATTTATGGATTTGATGGTTGTTATATTTATTGTATTTATGTTCCTATTATGCTGGTTATATGCACATTTTGTGACAACATTTATATATGGCTCTCAGCATGTTTTTACTTGTATTTGAATGGATAATGTGTCTATGACCTAATAGATGAGAATGCAGAAAATGGCATGAGGTAACAATGATTTAGAGTGATTATTAGAAACGTATGAGATCCCTACACTTAGCTATGTTATTTAAACCTGTAGATTACATGTCGAAGATATGTTTGACGAAATGCATGTCATGGCTAGTAGGGATCCAGTCAAGGTCTTGAACAAATATTTGCTTTAGTACTGGCATTTCCATGTTGTTTTAGTAATTTAGATAGATGGATCATTTCTGGGCAATGGCATAGGCTTTGGGCCTGAAAAAGTGGCTCAAATCCTGGAGTCGTTGGCACAACACTGACAATTCTGGTCCACATTCACTGGTAGGCAGGCCAATGAGAGCAACTTTAGTTTTTTGGTTGCTACCTTGCAATTAGCATGAAAGCAACTCTGGCCCAAGAGACCTAAAACAATAGTGCAACCCAGGGACAGGTTGTCTGAGTGACTAACTTTTCCTCCGAGTGTTGTGTTGATGATGTTGGATGTTTGTATGATGTGTTTCCATCGGTTCCACTTATTTAATGTGACTTAGGAGGTCGACTCATATCATAGTGGCCTCTCGTCGCATGTTTACCTCGGCTAGCCGATTGCTTGGGTATATGTGGGGGGAGGGTGTTATAGAGAGGTAGTTAGTCCATGTCGTGAAACACACTGGGAGCGTTCGTTTATCCAATTTCCAACACCCTTCATGGGTATGGTTAACAATTTGAATAGGGTTAACGACTTGGAACGTGTATAGGCTACAAGTGTACACTAGCTAGCCTAGATCCAAACAAGTTGTCAGGTTTCAACAACTAATAGATTATTAAGTCTGGATCATGTTTTCCTTATGAAAGTCTTTGTAAAAAGAATCTCAGGATTATCTTGAATTAAATTCTTATTGCTAGAGATGAAATGTTTGTGCACTTGTATTTATAGTTTTTATTCGCATAGATTGGGTGCCATTCCCATTTTAAAAGAATAGGGTTTATGGTATAAATCTCTATTTTAATAATCACCTTCTTCGTTACTTATCTGTCTGAATTTTAGCTTTATTTATTTATCAATCTAGGGTGGATGGGAACTAGTTCCCCTCCCTTTTGGGATCTATCTTGACCCACTTGGCTAATTTACACATTTATGGACAAGGACTATTCCCATCATGAGACCTAACTCGCAAACTTCAAAAGTAACATGTTTATATATTACTATATTATTTCAAATTTAATTCTTTCTGAATTCATCTAATTTATTCATCTGTTCTCCTTATAGTTTGGTAGTATAAAAACAATGCAAATATCAAGTTCTCCTACGATTTCTTACAAAACCAATATCCTTTCTTCTTCTTTGAAAGTTTTGTAGGCTTCAGGGTTGTTTATGCTGTAGGGAATATACACACTGTCTAAATTAGAAACACAATGGTCAGTGTTATTACCCTTAATACTTTGACATCTATTAGCAACATCTCCTGTATTACATTGCATTGTTCATATATTTATATTATAACAATTTCTCTTTTACAAATGAAATCTTTTCATATCAGTCACAAAACACATTGTCTATAGAAATCATTTAAGTTTTGGTTAAAGTTTCACTTATCTGTTTCACCAAGTTTGTCATGGAATTCAATCCATGTAAACACCTCTTCACCTAACCAACGAGAATGGAAATTACGACCAGTGCCCCCCTCCTCACCCTTCCTGAACCTTTCAATTCCAGAAAAACAAATAGACAGTGATGTGGAAAGGTTTGTTCTCTTGCATCAAGACTATGCACTCCAACCAAGAAATTTTCACACTCACAAGTCTTTTTGAGGATTTCCACTGGCTCTCAGTTCAACTCATGAAATACCTTGACTTGCAACATGCATGGCACCTTAACGCTGTAGGTTTTTGCAATTTACTTCTTCTTTCTTTCTTTCCTTAAGATGCCTGTGACTTTTCTCCTCCTCCTCCCTTGCTAGGCTTCTTTCCCATTGAGATGTTTTATTTCTAGCTAGAGAGGGGAAGTAACTCTCTCTAACTTACACTAATTGAAAACTTTATCTAGAGTCTTTTCTCCTGAATTCCAAGACTTGTCATAATTTTTTTTAAATGAACTAAAATTAATCTTTTAAACATCAAATTTTCTCACTAGGCTTTCCACATCGTTGTGATTTACGAAGTCTTTATTAAATATTTACTACTTGCAAATCGGTTAAACTACTTGCAAATCGATTCCAAACACTGAAACTTCTCAAGAGTTGTTGGGATGGGACTTCCTTTCATATTGCTTGTATCCTCCTACACTATGGCTCCTCGAGAAACTTGAACATGGGTGGGACTACTTGCAAGTCGATTCCAAACACCAGAACTCCATAGGTTGGAATTGGTGTTGTTGTGATGGGACTTGCTTTGATATTGCTTGTATCCTCCTACACCATGGCTCCTAGAGAGACTTGAATATCTGTGGGGCTACTTGCAAGTAGATTCCAAACACCAAAACTCCATAGGCTGGAATTGGTGATGAGACTTGCTTTCTACTTGCAAGTCCATTCCAAACACCAAAACTCCATAGGCTGGAATTGGTGATATGACTTAGTTTCATATTACTTGTATCTTCCTACACTACAGGTGTATGGATGACGCATCCAGAGATTTAAACACTAGTAAGACTACTTATATTGATTTTTTAAGAATTAGATCTAATTTAGAATCTGAATAAATTTTGTATTTATCTAGGACTTGTCAAAAATTGTGAAAGATTGTTTTAAGTGGTAGTGCTCTTAAAGCCGTTCTCAAATTTATTACCGGAAAGAAAATCCTTTTCTTAGAAGTTGACTGCATCAAATTACACCTAGAATCAGATTCTTTTAATAAATCAAATTACACAAAACATAATTATATGTAAGAAAACTACATACATTACGATTACAGCATATAGCAACTTTAATTAGACTATTAACGCTTCTATTTGATAGGGTATTTACAGTAACGAATCCGTTAATCCATTGACATCGTTTAATCGCAGGAGAAGCCAGTGCCCCCTTAATAACGTCCTCCGTTTGTTCATGGAGGATCATGATCCTGATGTGTAAACCGCAAAGCACATCCGCGAATGGCTATATTGATGATTTTCAGCTGCTTATTTATATACCTGCAAAATATCTGAATAAATTTTGTATTTATTTAGGACTTGTCAAAAATTGTGAAAGATATTGTTTTAAGTGGTATTGCTCTTAAAGTTGTTCTCAAATTTATTACCAGAAAGAAAATCCTTTTCTTAGAAGTGGACTGCATCAAATTACACATAGAATTAGATTATTTTAATATATCAAATTACACAAAACATAATTATATGTAAGAAAATTACATATATTACAATTACAGCATATAGCAACTTTAATTGGACTACTAACGCTTCTATTTGATAGGGTACTTACAGTAACGAATCCGTTAATCCATTGACATCATTTATTCGGAGGAGAAGCCAGTGCCCCCTTGATAAGTTTGTTCATGGAGGATCATGATCCTGATCTGTAAACCCCAAAGCACATACGGGAATGGCTATGTTGATGATTTTCAGCTGCCTATGTATATACCTGCAGATTTTGGCTGTGGAATTTAAGAAGATACAGCTGTTTCGTCTAACTCCTTTAAGCCGACCGACAAACATGACCAATATGATTACAATCTTCCCTTTAGAGCTCCATTTCCCAGACAAACTATAAGCCACCTGCTCGCAATGCGCTTCAGAATTTATAGTAAGCTTCCTGAACAGACTACAACTATATCCCATTGAGATTCCAACATTCCCATATGCGCTGCAACAAGCAGAATGGCTCAGCGTTCATAAACTATCATCATCAGTTTTTTTTTCAGTAGAGAAGCTATTGAATTTCTGTATTTGCTGTGTAACTGCATGGAAAACGGATTGAAAACAAGAAACAACACTAACACATACTCAAGTGAAATCAAGTTTAATATACAAACTCAGAAGGTTTACAGTGTATATTTAAAGTTTATTATTATTGCGTACTGGAACTCTGTCAAACTTTTTAATAGTTTGATTGCACAACAACATGAATTGATTTAAATGCAGTTTGCAATTATATGTGCTCTAATTTTCAATTTATTAAATATCATTTTATACTAAATTTATATTAATGTATTTTATGTACTAATACCATTTATTGTCAAATAGATTTTACAATGTTTTGAAATGAATGATCTCAAAGTGAGACTTCACTCATTTCCAAAATATTCCAAATTCTAAATAAAATTACACTCAACTTCACATAACTTGGCTTTTTATTCAATCAGATAAAATAAAACATTTACCTCACAACTTCGAATACGATATTGACAATTCTATAATTGAGGGGATCCTGAGAAATGCTCTCCCTTTCTGTAATGCAAATGACGATAACAGCTATAATCAAACAGCATGAATCGTGAAACAAAAGCTTCTGAAGTTGTACGCCTATGCTCCTCTCATTTGCATGGCATACATGGACCGGTTTGCAGAAATGCTCCGCTCCTCTCTTCTTTGACGGTGAACTTTTAAGCTCCATTACAACTTCCTCCCCTTCGGCCATATACACTGGATAAGGTGGCAAGTACCTGACAGCCATTAAGCTAAATCACTGAATCTTCATGTTAACCTCGCTACTAATGATCACATTTTCATCACGTTTTCATGATAAGAGTAAAAATAACACTACTCTAGATAGTTAAATATTATGAAGGTGAAGAACTTGTTGAATTGAGGCTTCTGTGATCCATAATAGTTGTAAGAATAACTTCGGCGTAAATCACATGTAGAAAGACCTTTGTCCACGGGTTTTGAACCAACCAGTGTGGTTTATTGTGGTTGATCATCAGGGCAATTTGAAGAAACAGATCCAGCTTTGCATGTTAAATACTCTAAGCAGAGACTCCAACAGCTATCTTGACCAACTTTCTTCTTACAAGATGAAGAACGTAAGAACTTGTTTGTTAGATTTAATAGATGCAATGAAGGCCAAGATTTATTAGATTTAAAGGTGTGTTCAAGAGTTCAATCCATATTAACATAAATTTATGAACAATTATGCTATGAAGATGTGTTTTATAGAACCTACCCCTTCCTAAATTTATTAGAAATGGTAAGAGATAAAAATGTTTGTGGTTTGACAGTAAGTCTACTTGGGCAAAGCCTGGGAGACCGTAGTTCAAATCTCTTTGAGTACACTGGCCTACTGTGGTGGATGCTCCACAAGCAGATTCCCCACCCAGGCCTTGGCAGCATGAGAGTCTCCCTTTGCTAAAATCATAGGATCTTAGTATATCTACTTGCAAGTAATTGGATAGGATCTACCATAGATTAGAACTGGCAATTATCATAGATTAAGACTGGTAATTGAATAGGATCTACCATAAATTAGAACTGGCAATTATTATAGATTAGGACTGGCAGTTACATATTCACAGTCATTTAAAAAAGAACTTTCCTAAACACTTCCCGAACCCATGGACCCGAATTGTGTGTTAAGTTAAATTTACTAGAAGAAAATGGTTTTCGAGAAAACTCACATCATGACGATATATAGGACGATAATTGCAGGTGATAGGAGTTGAGGATCCACAACTGTTTCACCTGCATGCCTAATAGCCACAGATTGAAACCCTGCAGCAACCAACTTTTCCCATGTGTTCAGTCCATCCAACACTTCGGAATGCCAGTGCAAGGCACAGAACAGAACTAACTGAGCAGTGAAGAATCCCACAACTGTGATCACGAGCCAAACAGACAGCCTGGTTGGAAACAAGTGATCATACATCTTCCTAGATCCATTTTTAAGAATATATTCATACAACCTCCTGTTTGCTCCATCTAATCTGCTAAACCAGCAGAGAGTCCATATAATGGCTCTTAAGCATGGAGCATACATTGTATTGCCCAATAGCACTTGCAATGCTACTGTGATAAGCAAGACGCTATCCTTTCTAAAGGGAAACAAACTATCGTCCAGTGGAATGAATCCGCAGTTGGCAAATGATGACACAATTGTAAACACAGAGAATATGGACTTTTTGATATCTCTACTGTCTAGGATGTGCTCTCTAGCAGGAGAAAAAGAGAAGCAGAGTATTATAACTAAAATACCAACTAACTGAACTACCAGAAGGTATACCAGTGTAATATAGCTAAGAACGAGGACAGCTCGGTTCGTTAGATCTTCTTCAACAATATTGTCATCATTATACATCTCTTGATTTTCTTCTATTTCCTTGTATTTATGATCATCGCATGCCTGTGTGGATTTATCACATTTTGTACAGTTTGTTTCGGTTTCATGTTCTATATCGGTAATCCATTGATCAGAACTCTGTGTCTGAGAAAACTTGTTGGAAGAATTCAGATTTTCATCTCCAACAATATCCATTCTCACCTCCCACTCTTTTACTTCAGATTCTGATATATGCTTCTTATTACTGGATGAAAGTCTTTTGAGATGTAGATAAAGTATGGAAGTGAAGACTTCCCCTCCCACTAGCATCAATATTGTAAGAATAACAAGCTGGTACGCAGAGAATTCTTGCATTCTCACAGCTCCCAGGCTTGTGACTGTTACTGCTGATACAGAAGTATAGAAAGCATCCAACTGGTTCAGATATCTTTGGCTTTTGGTTTGGGACATATGCAGAAGAAGAAAGCCCAATATAGAAATCCCAACAAAGTAAGTAAGATGAAGCCAATATGGGTCTAACAAAGCTTGAAAAGCCCAATAAGAAGCATCTCCCATGTATTTTAACAAGGAATGGCCGTTTCTGCCTTCTCTCCGTTTCTCCATGCTAAAGCCCACCATTTTTACAATGCACACAAGATCTTGATATCCTAATAACACAATTTCTCGTTGTAATTTGGACGAAGCCCACCAGCGGACAAAGGACAGGCCCGTAACCTATTCTGGGCTTCCGTATTCTATTATGGAAAAAGCTGGGGAAGTTTTGAGTTGTACGAACTTATCTTTTTGGATTCTAGCGCGCTCCACTATAGTTCGGTGGCCACATTGCTGGATGTGGTCAAATAATGGAGAAAGAGGTTCATGACTCAAAGCTCATTTTCTGTGGCGGCTACAGTCACCACGTATGTCCACCGAATGATGAGTAGCCATCTTTGTACTTTTTTTTTTAATTCGTAGTGGATATTTATTACCCCACCAATCCGATAATATCGCTTTTGATAGGAGGTGTTATCACTTAAAACCACACCACAGTCTACCTATGTCCAAAGATTCATATAAAAAAAAAAAAAAATTTGTTTAAGTCAATAGGTTTCCATGTGTGTCACTTTGAAGTTAGAATTTCAAAAGGTATTGATGTGAGTCCTTGTAAAAAACCGTTAGATACCCTCCATCATTATTGTTTAAAACATGTCTTGTCTTGTTTGCATCATTTGGATTTTGCGCAGTTTCGCAGCGCGATCTGATTGGTCAATTTAGCTGCGCAATCATTTTTCCACCTTTTCATAGCGTATCATCTAGCAGCCATTTCGTAGCGCGGTTTGTCAATTCATAATTGTCTGCGCTACGAAATCGGGGATTCGGGGTTTTTTGCAGCGTGTTTTCTTGAAATGTCAAATCTGGGGAGATGAGTCATTAGGTCCGTTCACATTTTGTCAGTTGCTGCCTTCTCCAGATCATGATAGGCTATCATTCCGCCATCAGGTTTAGGATCAAGCACATGACGATTATTTTAAGAAATCCTATGAGGTATGGTTGTGTCATAATGTTTATTCATGGTGCGTTAACATGCCTGTTGTATGACGAGTTTTTGAAAAAACGCAAAGAAGCCCGAGTTTTCATTTAAAGGGATCATTGCAAGCGAGCCTGCACTCTAAAGCCGAAGCTGTTTTGTGAATTATAGCTGCTGTTAGTTCTCTGTGTGAAGATACTCTGAGCAAGATGGAGAAAAGAGTACATCGATCCGGAAGGTGCCTAAGAACAGAGCCAGAGGGGCTTGATCTTACGCTCAGAGATGAAGGTGTAGCACGAGCCTTTAAAAATGCTGGTTGCTGG
>APFE030248065.1:114828-133112 GCA_000404065.3 Pinus taeda
ATAAAAGAACATTATACTCTGCTCCTTACAGGCATCCAGAAATACCTAACATGTGAGGGGAGGTACACCAAAGTTTATTCTTATCATTTCAAACTCTTGTTACATTTCACAGGTAAAGCATCAATAGACATCCCTTTTTACTTATTCAGAAGCCTTAGTAAAATGTGTGACAAAGTACAGTTAAAGAAAGATGATTGTGAAACATCCCTGTTTCACCATGGTTTAATAAAGTTGCTGGTGTTAGATAGTTTGCAAAAAATTGGTAGAGATTGGGATTCTTTTATTTTTATGGCTGGCTTTCAAAGCAAGATAGGTCTCACTCCATTGCCGGATAGGGAAAAAGAAGGAAGAATTGAAGAACCTACCTTGGCTGAGCTCAGAAAGGAGGTGAAAGACCAAAAGAAGCTCAAAACCAAGTCGAGGAAATCAGAGAAGCCTCTGGTCATAAAGGAGACACCTAAATCATCAGCAAAGGAGACACCCAAGTCATCAAAGGAGAAAATCAAACACCAGAAAGATGCACCAGGGCCAAGTGGAATTGAACAAATGACAAGAATCAGAACCAGAGGTCAGCTAAGCAGAGAAAAAGGAAAATCAATAGCAGTGGAAGAAAGCCCTATGTCAAAGGCTAGTTTAAAGGATTTGCTGCAGGCAATTTATTTTGAACAAGCCACATCAGTGCAAGTTGAGTCAATGCCTATTGACCTAACCCAGTGATCACCTGATAGCACCAAAAAATCAAAAGCCTCAAAAAGGCTAAGGTTTGAAGAGTCTGGTAAGGAATTTATAGTCAAACCCCGAAGGCCAGTCACCAGGGGGCAAATCAAAACAGCTGAGAAAATTCACAAGGATGAAGTAGCTGTCAAGGTAACTGCAACAAAGGAAATTAAACAACTGCCTAAAGCAGAGAAGGCAGAGGAAATCAAAAGAAAACCATACACCAGAGGACGGGCCAAAGAAATGGAAAAGCAGATACCTCAAGCAGAAAAAGCAAAGGAGGTCAAAAAGAAAGATATGGAGAAAAAAGTTCCCATTGTCAAAGAAACTAAAACCTCATCTTCAAAGGAGCAATGGGAGGCAGCTGAGGAAGAAATGGCTAATTTGGAGGAAACTGTATTAGAAATTGCAGCCATGGAAAAAGAACTTGCAAAACTAAAAGCTCAGTTAGGCAAGTTAGCTGCCAAATAAAAACTGCAAAATTTTTAAGGTCAGGTATTGCCCCAAGTTTTTGTTTTACGTTTCTTAAGTTCATTGGTTTTTGAGGCATATATAAAAGGAAGACAAATTAGGAATTTTGGAGCCAAAAGCGAAGCTGTAACAGTCACAATGCAATTGATAAATTCATTGAAGACTGTAATTTTGGAAAAGAACAGCAGTTTCGTAGCGCGCTACGAAACTCCTGTAGGTGACTGTTTTTAAAGAAAAAATGAGATTGATGCTGAGGTCAACAAATTTTGAAAGGGAATGTTTCGAGGGTAGGAAAGAGATCATAAAAGGCTGCCATAACATTCAAACAATGACAGGTGTAAGCATTGGAGCAAAAATGTAGAACATTTTGGTTTTTTGCTAAAGTCTTCCTAAAGCTACTTTATGACCGAAATATTAGGGTTCTGGTAGGGTTCCCGAAATTTTGGGTTGAATGCATGTCCAGTCCACAAAGCACCCAGATCATTAGGCATATGGTGTTATGCATGGTCATCAAAGGCATTAAACAGCTTGAAGCATGTTCATATAGAAATAAAGACTGATGGAAGGCAGGGACCATGAAAAAAGAGCATATATCTCCACCAAATAATGAGTCATCAGCACAGTTGGAATCCAAGGCAGCTCGTTTAGTGAATGCCTCTCAAATGCATTTCAGCCACTACAGAAATAGTACAAGTGTCAAATCCTCAAGAAGGAATCATGCACACGAGGAGATAGAATTAGAGTTTGAATAGGAATAGGACTCTATATATTGAAAGCACAATACCTTTGTATTTAATAAGTTAGTTTAAATATAGATAAGGCAATTAATGATAGGTTTTCGAGCTCCCCTCATGCTGGAGGAGGAGACTCAAGGTAGTTTAGTTTTGTTTCCTATATATAGGAAAAACTCTGATGTAAAAAGGGTTGGAGATTTTTATAAAAAAAAAACAGAGTTTTCATATTTGGTTTATGTAAAGTGTCTTGACAGTAATAGAAAGGATACTTTTTCTTCCCAAGATTCATCTTGTGTTTTACATGTTCAGAATATATGTGGTTTGGTTTTGTTCATCTTGTTTTTCAGTTCACTAAACATGCAATCACTCTGAATTCACATAAGTGCTCAGACTTCCTGTGTATGTTTTTTGAGTTGAAGTTCTTCTTGGTAAATGTTTTGAGCATTGAGACATTATATGCCTTGGTTTCCATGATTGAGTAGCTACCTTTTTACTGTAGAAGTGTATGACTCCATGAGCCCAATGGGAGAAGCCTTATTTTTGTTGTTCCAACCAACATAAATTTCATATACTGTTTAAAGAGTTAGCCATCTTTCTTGCCCTTTAATGCATATCAAAAATCTGTGAGAGAGCCCTCTCTGACTAAGGAGGCTAAACCTTAGTCTAAAGCCTGGTCTGAAACAGTTTCATGAGATCTTATTAAGTAGCAGCCCTTAGTACTGATTTTATGATAATAGGAGGAAAGGTCATTTCCAAAACGGGGGTATGTTTTTTTTTGGTTTTATTTACCTAAACCCTTCAATAAAGAATGAATATTGAAGATTGACGAATGTAATATCCTTTTAAGATATCAGAGATGAATAATTAAATATACTTTTAAGTTATTAGAGATGAATAAATTATAAGGAGATTTCCAGAACGGGGGCACGCTTTTTTGGGATTATAATGGAGTTTTATTTACCTAACCCCTTCGATAAAGAATGAATATTGAAGATTGACGAATATAATATCCTTTTAAGATATCAAAGATGAATAATTTAATATATTTTTAAGTTATCAGAGATGATTAAATTATTAGGAGATTTAAAAGGAGTTGTCTATAATGCGATTTTTTGGAAATTCTGGTGACAGAATCCGGTGGAAGAAATTGAGGTTAAATCTTGATTTTTAACAGTTAAAATGGTTTTTTAACTGCATATTTGGATTCAGCACCCTGAAAAACCCCTGAGACCCTTTGATTGTGCAGAAACTAGCTATCAAACTTACAATTCCAATAAATTGCTACCGGATTTTGACTGGAAAAATCCACCGGAAAAGCTTCCAAAAAGTCTCATTATAGACAACTGTGATTTAAAATATTGATTCTAAAATTTAATTTTATAATTAAGCTATAAGTATATTTATTTTAAATAGGTTTTTTATAATATTAATTGATTTATCAATAATTATTATGTAGATGATAGGATTTTTTTAAAAATATTTTTAAATAGTTTTAGTAGTATACATAAATTAGAGGTTGAAATTTATTTTCGAAGTAGTTGTGTATTTTTTCATTTAAAA
Source organism: Pinus taeda (assembly GCA_000404065.3). Lineage (NCBI taxonomy): Eukaryota > Viridiplantae > Streptophyta > Pinopsida > Pinales > Pinaceae > Pinus > Pinus taeda. The sequence continues at coordinate 118,311 of APFE030248065.1, forward strand.
TAAATTCATTGATTAAAAAAATGAGATATGAAGAAGCATCATATGAAATGAATTGTGGTTTTTTAGGTATGTTGTCTTGATAAATGATGGTATTGTAACAAAGTCAATTCAAAAAAAGGCGGGAACATGGAGCCTGGGGTCTGGTTAGGGTTTGGATGCGCGGGTTTCGGGTGAACCCCCGCACAGGCCGCGACAATCGACAGTAAACGCCTTTTAAGTGATTTTGGTGTTGTTTCCAGAGGTGCTATTATTTTTCCCCGAATTTTTGCGGACAACTGGAGGTTACTTTTGTGGCAGGGCAACTGGTTTGAAGGGGTGTTTCCCCTGTTTCTCACTGTCGCGTTTTTCTTTGGGGTTCTCGTTTTATCGTTTGACGGGGCTCGGTTTCATGTTTTTTGTGGGCGTCGGGTAACTGCCTGCGGTCACAGTTATCGGTTTTCTTCCCAGGTGCACACCAACCATGGTTAATCCGGAGGAGCAGGTGGACTTAGACCCGACTTTGGAGGACATTTTGTCCATGTGGGGCAAAGAAACCAACAAAAAAAACGTAGACCTGTATTTTGGTGGTAAAAAATTTTCTGAACCGACATTTCCTTCCGTGGCGGTGTTGCCCCCATTCTTACATCACGATGGGAACCCTGCAGTTGAGAATGTATCGGCTTCAAATCAGGTTGCTCAAGGGCAAAGTGCAGAGATTGATGCGACGAAAGGGCTTGTAACGGGCAGTTTTTCTTCGACGTTCAAAGGCAAGTCAGTGGTCTGCTGGAATCTCTCCTCCATCGGCCTGGAAGGCTCTGAATCTTTAGGCCGCTCGTTGGGTGCCGAAAAGGAGAATCCCACTGGGGGCTCCTCTCTTTTTTCCAGGGCTTCGCTCTCAAGAAACCAGCTATTTCCTGAAGCACCGCTCCATCAGGGATGCAAGGGGAGTCATGGCCTCAATGAAGAAACCCCGGGGGTGTCTGAAGTTCCTTCAAGGGGTTTTTGCTCTGAGAAATTCCATGTTGGAGATCCCTCTTTGAATCGTCCCTTACACCAACAGGCTGTGCATACAAAGGAATCGCCTCAGGATGAGGTAGATTGGTCGGACTCTCCCGGGGATACTAGGGTTCAAGAAGAAGCTTTTAGAAGTAAGGGAGGTAAAAGAAAATACCAAAGGGCCATTGGGTCTCTAGATCCGGGAGGAAACCTGGTTCTGGGAATGGAAGTTTCGATTGATGAAACCCTGGAGGTCACTGACTGCACTGTTGTTGGCCGAGCTCGGGGAAAGAAATTATCTCCAGCGGATCTACAGTCATGGGGGGAAGAACATTTCTTCAATCCATCTCCCCTTCCTTTTGAGGCCCAATGTCTCGTCAAAGGATGGTTCACATTCCGGTTTGAAGACAAGGATGCAGCAAACTGGGTGTTGGGTAAAAACTGGTTCATGGGACATATTCCAGTTCTGATGAAGCGCTGGACTCCTCTTTTTGACGCCATGAAGGAAAGTACTGAGGTCTTCCCAGTTTGGGTGCGGGCACCTGGCCTCTCGATTTTCCTTTGGACGGAGGCTGTTTTCAAGTCTATTGGAAATAGGCTGGGATCATTCCTGGAGGCTGATATGTCGTTTAAGGAGTCGAAAATTAAGGCGACAACCCGAATCTTGGTAAATATCGACCTGAGCAAAGGCCTGCGGAAAACTATTAATCTACAGTATAAGGAATTCATTTATGAGAAATTATTAGATTATGAGCATTTGCCGTTTCGATGCCATATTTGTCATAAATATGGGCATCTAGCCAAGAAATTCCCTATGCTTAGGAGGCGAAGACGGCTCAGGAGGACCCCTGTTCTCAAGGACACTAGGAATATACAATCTCAGACCGAGCCAAAGAAGGAGGTAAGGTCGCATCAGACAGAGGCGGGGCCTGGAGATAACCGAAAAGAGGATTTTGCTGTAGATTCTTGGGAGAATAAGGAAGCTCCTGTTGAAAATCCTCCGTTCGATGGCGCCGGGACGGAAACTGAACAGCATCCTTCTCAAGATCATAACTATTCTGCATCGGAGGTTTCGGCTAAGCTAAATCCACTTTCTAATTTCAATTCTCAAGCTTTTGAAAATGTTAAAGAATCCATTACTATTTCCCCTTCTATTCCTGTCTCGGCAATGGAAACTATGCCGTGTGATATCGCGGGTTTGGAGCCCCAATCCGGTATGGTTCCTCCTCCTGAAAATCCGCATCCCCCAGATTTGAACTGCGTCAAGCATTGGCCTCCTCTTTCGCCCCCTGTTCAAAATACTCCCTACCCATACAACCTCAGATCTTTGGGGAACAAGGTCGATCAGAACGTAGCCTTTGGAGGCCTTGGTCGTTTAGCTACCCAGGGTGTTTCTCGGGGCAAAAGGGGAAGAAAATCTGACATCTCCAAAGCAAAATTAAAAGCAAAGATGGATGTAGCGGACGGAAAACAATTTTTATTCCCGGGGTACTTAGAGCAGTGCAGACCCCTGAGCATGTTAAGAAATGATTATCTCCTCCTGGAATTGCAGAGGCTTGGCCAGTAAGCCCAAGAAACTGGCGCTAAGAGAGTGGCTATCTAATTCAAAATATGATATCCTCTTCCTCCAAGAGACTTTGGGGAAAGGCTCGGAGGTGGAAGCGTGCTTGTCCTCTCTTCTTCCTGGATGGTCCTTTTTTGCAATTGACTCATCTGGCCATTCAGGGGGCCTCGCCATTGGCATAAAACAGGGAAGAATCAAAGTTTTAAACAGTTGGGGGCTGAAGCAAGCTATGGGTATGGAAGTCACCTCTCCAGACTTCCCCTTCCCTCTCCTTATTGTAAATATTTATGGGCCTTGTCAAGGTAGGGAGCCTTTTTGGTCGAATCTGCTTGCCAAATCGGTGATGAACTCTCCATTGCTGGTGTTGGGTGGTGATTTAAATTTTTCTTTAGGCAGAGCGGAAGCTTGGGGTCCCTCGGCCAGGGAGGATCCTCTTACGGATTTTTTCACACAAGCCTTCATCGGTAAAAAATTAACTGATCCCTCCCTGACCAAGCTAAAGCCTACATGGAGGAATAGACGTTCTGGGGAGGACAGGATCGCAAAGAGACTGGACCGCTTCCTGCTATCTGAGGGTCTTATCCAAAATCTCCCCCTCTTTCGTCAATGGGTTGAGGAGGTTGGGAACTCTGACCATTTTCCTATTTTTCTGGACCTATCTTTCCCCCCTCTAAAGCCTCCAGCTCCTTTTAAATTTAACTCTTCATGGCTCCAAGATTCATCCTCCGCTAATCTTTTCAAGTCGACATGGATTCATCCAGCCCAGAATGCCAATGAGAGGAAGGGTTTTATGTTTATGGAGAATCTGAAAAGACTCAAGAAAGCCACCATTTCTTGGGCAAAAGATAGGCAGCGGCAACAAAACGAAGACCTGATAAAAATCAGGGAAGAGTTGAAGGTTTTGGAAAGTGTGGATGCAGATGGCTACGCTACTCAGGCATCTAAGGACCGAATCCTTTCTCTGGGAAAATCCCAAAACCAGATTCTCTTGGCAAAGGAAGAGGAATGGAGACTCAAAAGTAGGGCGTTATGGCTTAAGTCAGGAGATGAAAATACAAGTTTCTTCCACAACTATGCAAAAGGAAGGAAATCAGCAAACACCATCTGGAGCCTTAAAGATGAAGCAGGTAGGGCAGTAAATACTTTCTCTGATCTTTTGGGCTTGGGACAGAGGCATTTCCAGAGTCTTTTTGCTGATACAGGTGAGGCCACCATAAGAGAAATTCTGCGAACAACACAATGTTTCCCTAGCTTCTTTGAGGAGGATGAAGATGAGGATTTGACAATCCCTGTTTCTAAGGACGAAGTTGAATCTGCTATGAAAAATATGGGGAAGGATAAAAGTCCCAGTCCAGATGGGTGGACTATTGAGCTTTTTCTTCATTTTTTCGATCTGATTGGATCTGAAATCACTGATGTTGTGGAAGAATCCAGATTGAAAGGAGAAATTTATAGACCTTTTAATTCAACTTTCATTGCACTTATACCAAAGAAAGATGAGCCGGAGTCTTTTGAAGACTTCAGGCCTATATCACTATGTAATTGCATATATAAAATAATTGCAAAAGTGATAGCTTCTAGGCTTGTTCCCATTCTTTCCAAAAACATATCTATGGAACAATTTGGCTTTTTGGAAGGAAGGCAAATACACGAGGCCATCGGGGTAGCCGAAGAAGTTCTCCACAGTATCAAGCAGAAGAAGTTGAAGGGGTCAATCTTAAAGATTGACCTTTCAAAGGCCTATGATCGTATCAATTGGTTATACCTCCGGATGCTGCTCACACACCTGGGATTCAAATATTCTTTTGTTAGTTGGATAATGGGCTGTATTTCGAATGTTAGCTTTGCAGTCCTGATCAATGGTGCTTCTTCTCCCTTCTTTAATAGCCAAAGAGGCCTCAGACAAGGATGTCCACTATCTCCCCTCCTTTTTCTTTTGGTGGCGGAAGGCCTCAGCAGATTGATCCATAAAGCCAGACGGTCTGACAAGATCAAAGGTATTGAGGTTGCAATAAATATTTATATTACACACTTGCTTTTTGTTGATGACATTCTGATATTCACAAATGGATCTCTCCCCGAAATGGAGGAGTATAAAATCATTTTTGATCTTTTTATGAAAGCCACAGGTATGCAAATTAACTTGAGGAAATCTCAAGTTAGTGTGTCAGGGCTTAACAGGAGAGAACGCTCAAGAATGTCCAATCTTTTCCCTTATCAGATCCAACCTTTGGACTCTCCTTTTAAATACTTGGGATTCTGGCTAAAACCGGATTCTTACAAAAAAGAGGATTGGAACTGGATTATAGCAAAGCTGGAAGCTAGAATATCCCACTGGAGTTTTAGATGGCTGTCTAGAACAGGAAGAGTGACCCTTATAAAATCTGTTTTATTGGCTATTCCGGTCTATTGGGCTGCCCTTACCTGGATCCCTAAAGGAGTTTTGGAGAAAATCAGAAGCCTTTGCTGCAGATTTTTATGGGCAGGTTCGAATGACAAATCAAATCTTCCTTGGGTGGCTTGGGATAAGATCGCCAGGCCAAAAGAATGGGGAGGATGGGGAATCAAAAGGCTTCCTGAATTCAGTATTTCTTTGGCTGCTAAGTCTGGTTGGAGACTCATCTCGATGGAAAACCTTTGGACAAAGGTGATTAAACGTAAGTATATTGATCCAGTTCCCCTGGAAGATTGGATCCGCAGCCAGGAAAAGATGTCGAAGCAGTCTTCTGTCATATGGAAGGCAACAGTGGCGGCTTTCTCTGTGATCGAAGAAGGCCTGGCTTGGAAAGTGGGCGATGGGAAAAATGTCAGAATTGGAAGAGACCCATGGGTTGGATGCAATGCATCATATGCTCTCTCACCTGGTCTCTTGAGACACCTGGGCAGCAAAGGCATCTTCTCCCTTAACCAGGTGGAAAAAGTTGGCCCTTACTCTATCTGGGGCCAACCTTGGAAAAATGCTGAGGACCTTGGTCTTAATATTAGATGGCATAATGAATGGGCCTCTTTTGTTGAAGAGCTTCATCGTTCAAATGTTAGGATAAAAAATGACTAGGATGTGTTGTTATGGGCCCAAGGGAAAACTGGTGTGTACTCCCCCAAAGATGGCTACTCTTTTCTTATGAATAAGAAAGGCTGGGCGGAACCGGAGTGGTGGTCTAAAAATCTGTGGAAGCTAAAATGTCCGCTGAAAGCTAGGATCTTTTTATGGTGTATATTGAAGAAGAGAATCCCTACCTGGGACAATCTTCAATCCAGATTTTTCATAGGACCTGGTCGCTGCCCCCTCTGCAAATTGGATGGGGAATCCATAAATCATCTCTTCACTGCCTGCCCCGTCTCTTTAAGAATTTGGGGGGAACTCATCGGCCTGTTAAATATAAAAGATCAATGGGGATCGTTTCAGATGGATGAGGCGTGGAGAAATTGGTGGAATTTGCATCCAGATGGAAATCTCAGAAACCTTCCTCCTATATTTTTCTGGGGTCTGTGGCTTGCCAGAAACAAGTGTATTTTTCAGGATTTAGAAACTTCTTCTCTATCTGTTGCCACCAACAGCGCAGCCATTTACTCCTCCATCCCTCCCCCGGAAAAGAAAAAGGAAAAATGCCGAGATGCTCCCTTAATTATCAATGAAGGCTTCCCCTGGGCTTTTTTCGATGGGGCTTCCCAACAAAACAGAGCTGGTGCTGGCTTTTGCATCCATTTCAACAAAGATCATACCATTCAAGCTTCTGTGGGTTTGGGACAGGGCTCAAACAACTTCGCCGAGCTATCTGCTTTGCGTCTTCTTATGTGTTGGTCAATTCAAAGAAACATACAGCAAATTCAAATTTTTGGGGATTCTCAGAACGTAGTCAAATGGGTTAATGGGTCTTCCGTGTGTCAACACCAGTTTCTGAAGACTATTCTTGATGATGTTGTGTCATTAAAATCTCGTTTTATAATCTTCTCTTTATGCCATATTTTCAGGGATAAGAACACTTCAGCAGACCAGCTTTCAAAAGCTGGCCTTCAACAAAATATGGGCAGCTGGGTCATCGAAGAGATAACGCTGGGGCAATCGTTTTCTTCTCATCAGCCTCCTTTTGATCTTATTTCATAACAGGTGTTTCTACAGATCTCCAGTTTCTCGGCTTATCCCCGTATTTCTTCCGGGCTCTTGACTATAAATTTTTCCTTTTATGGTGGATCCAACTTTCGAGGATGGCGTTATTTCTCAAGGGTTCTAAATTATCAGACAGCTGCGGAAGTATAAATTATTCTGTCTCTATTTTATGACAGTTCATACTATATATTTTTTGTTGTTTGAGATTGTTTTACCCCCCTTTGGGGGTGGCCTCTCCTGTTTAAATTTGTAATTGAACAGAACCAAATCAGGGGTCCTCGGATCCAAACAACTGTGTCTACAGTTTTCTTTATATCTGCGCGACAGTCATATAACAATGATCTGCATATCATTGTGATCCTGTCATGCTTTTGTTTTCAGTTTCTCTGACCTCCGGCTTCAACAGACTTACGCTGTCTGGTGTTCCAATATGTGAACACTCGTTTAAATGTATCTTTTTATAACTATAATAAAAAGTACTGATTTTTTATCCCGATAAAAAATAAGCCATATTTAATGTCAGTGAGTGTCAAGGTATTGCTATACATCTTGCAAGGTACAAATAAATGGGTTGATGTCGAGTCGCATGCAAGATACAATTCCCAAGGGACATTGATGCATTCCCACTATTTAGTAGCAACAGGACCCGCCATTAATGTATGAAAGCCTCAAGATACTAAAAAATTCTTTAACCTTTAGTCCCAGATAATGTGTTGAAGTTGATGGGAAAATGTCACTAGAATGAGGGCCTTCAGAAATCCCTCATCGAATAACAAGAGAACAATCAAAGGTTTGGAAACATTATGATTTAAAATAACAACAACCTACTACAAATAGTTAACCTTGCCTCCCATAAACTAGTTTTCAAGTAGAATCCATGCCTCACAACACCATAGTAATCTTTTTCACGGTTTATCTTATTATTATATTAATAAATATTTATTTTATTCGTCCTTTTTCTTTCTTTTTTTCTTTTTTCTTAATTAAATTTTTATTATCAGATAAAAAGGGAAATTTAGGGAGATAAAGAAAGAGGATAACTTTCCTCTCCTACCACTTCCATTTTTCTAATGCATATCTTCAATAAATTCAACTTTGGACATTGGTTTATGGTACAACCTCAACATATTTCCATTAACAAGAAAAGAATTTCTTCTTCATCAATGAGCTTGATACAAACCGATTCATTCTCAAAGACGGTGTCCACTTCATAGGGTCCCAGCTATTGAGTAGTAAGTTTCCCTTTGAAATCCTTAAGATTTGAGTCGAAGAGGAGATCCCAATCTCCCAAATGGAATTGCTTTCTTTTGATGAATTCATCATGCCATTTCTTTCATTTCTGTTAAACCAAAGTCATTTGTTGGATGACATCCTATTTGATCTCATAAATTTGGTTCAGTTGCACTACCCTTTATTGTTGTATCTCTATTAAATACATCCTTAGTTGAATTGCAGTTTGGAAGGTTCACATCTAAAAGTTTGTTGGGATAAGGACCTACTTCCCATTATTTTTAGGTTCTACCACTAAAGTTGAAACCCATCTACTATTGGAAATTGGGTAAATGAATTTAGCATCAAGAATTTCTTGCGGATCCTCTTTAACTACCTCTTTAAGTGTTGGGTTCATCCATCTCTGGGGTTTCCTAACATGTCGGGAGTCAACCTAAGTTTAGTTGTGGTGTAAGCAAGTTTCAAGATTGATTCCTTTCATATCATGATAGTCTCAAGCAAATGATTTCAACTATTTTTGCAAAAACTAGATCACATTTTCCTGTTGAGAGTTAGTGATTTGATTATTAATCTACAAAACTTTACCTACGCTAATCTCAACAGGGGTACTATATCATTTAATTTCATGTGTAGCAGTGGCTATTGTACCACAGAATGAAGTTGAAACTATTAATTCATTAGTTTATTGCACATTAGTTTTCAAAATTTGTTCTAATAGAGTGGTAAATATATCAAAAAAATTTAAAAAATCATAATTACAAATGAAAGCACTAAGTTTGTTTTCTTTTGTACATTCCTTGAAATTTCTTACCGTGTCTACTATGCAAATAGGTTGAATTGTTTCTTCATCACTAACTGAGTCATATAGCCATGGGGAGTTCTCCACCTCCATGAGAGATTTTGTAGGTAGATATAGTGTTACTTGTTTCACTACACCTCCATGGGAGATGAACATATTATTAGGTCTACATCCTATAAAGGAATTTGTGGTAGCAAGACAAGGTTTTCCCAGGATTATAGGGTGTCTTCCTAATGGCATTTTGGGTTGTAAGACAAAACAATTTATAGGGTATTCCCATGAGTCCAAGGAAACGATCACAGCATATAATACTCCTAGTTTGATTTTAGCTCCATCATCTAGTTCATTAAAAATAGGAGGGAAAAGGTTTGTTAATGTTAATTGTTCTATCATTTGTATATTCATGATGTTGATGGTTGCCCCAAAATAAATCAAACTATTTGGTATAGAGACTCCCATTAATATGCACAAAGTTGATAGGGTTACTAAGGTCTATATATTTTTCTGCAAATTTATGTCTGGTAATTAAAGCAACAAAATCTCCAATGAATTGTATGGTAAGTGAGCCTTTTATTTTCCTTTATTTTCTTAGTATAAGTAGGTATATCTTTAGAGGCTTGCAGTAAATGGATTCTAGTGCAAAAAAAATTAAGCTCGATGATCAAATCATATTCGTGGTAGGTCACTGAATTACTCAGGTTTCACCTCTCACAATAAGGCAAATTTTTCAATACAAGGTTCTATTATGTTTAATCATTTTTTTTCTTTCCTACCATAGTGGCATTGTTATTGGTTGTTATATTAGGACCCGCTTCTTCTACTTCCTCTGATAATAGGTTTTTGGTTTTGAAGCACCTTCCCTGATTATAAATGGATGTCATGTACTTCCATTGGAGTAACCATATAAGTTGGAAATGGTTGCAACTCAACTTGTAAAGCAAGTTGGGTTGCTTTATTGCTTGGGATAGAAATAAGTTGAATAGGTAGTTTGTTCTACCTAGGAGGTTGTGTAGATGACAACTACAACTGTTGATGTTGCGTCGCTTATGAATTGTTGTTGGGAAGGTATTTGTGATAGATGTAGTTGGGAAGGATATGACTGTGGGAGTTGTTAAGTTTGCATGGGATATTGAAGTTATGGAGGATATGGGTAAGAAGGCATAGTTCCATAGCCAGGCCATCACCACCCTTGTTTCCAAGGATGGTTTTTAGTTGGCTATTAAAGCCATGTTATCCATAGTGTTGTCGCATTTTGTTGACAGTGCTGGACCCACCAACATTCAGGGGATCACCCCGGTATGAAGTCCCAACTAGGCCTCACACCGTTTCGTGTGGCAGTCCCATCTGGTATGATGGCCCGGTTGCCATTGTGTTAAGGAGTTGCCTCAAGTCTTGCTTTTCAACACAGGAGAGTGGTTCACTTTGTCTTCGAGAAGTGAGGTTCGCGTGCCTGGTGAGTGTAAGTGTACTTGTGTCAATGGTTCTTTCACTGTGAGGGGAAAAAGTTGAATATGAGTTCTAGGTTGAAAGGGATCAATCCCAACTCGGCTAGGAACACACAACACAAAGGACATACACAACTTCCGGCGGAGTAGTCCACTCAGATGCGGTAGTCACAACATACAAGGTAAGATAACACGTACACCACTCACGGATCAATCTGAGATGAGTGCAACAGGTTTTACAGCAAGGTTCATGTGAAAGATTTGTCTGATGTCTAGTAGAGCAGTCGACACGGATGGGACAGTGTTAACAGCACATAAAACACATTTCCATTAACAGATTATGCATTACAACAAATGAATCAGTTCAGATGTAGAACACATGGTTAAAGAAGCATGCATTACAAGTGTTAAAGATTAGTCTTACAACAAATACAATACATGTGTGAAAACATGTTGGCCTGTTGACAAGCTTCTGAATTAAGCGAAAGTTCCAAGACACGTCGTTACACTATACATCACTAACCCCATCAGCGGGGCATTGGAGCCACTACTTACTCCTCAAAGAAAATATTACAGACTCTCTTGACTAAGTGGGAGGAGTTGAGGTGAAAAGTCCTTTCATGTACAAATGAAGGGGGTATTTATAGCCAAGGGTGAAACTAACCCTTGTGGTCATTCGACTACCCTCATGAGCATTCGACTTCCATGACTTTCTGACTTACATGACTCTATGTTCAACAAGTGGGTCTCTTAGACTTCCACGTTACATCACATTGATTGACAACAAGCCCATCGTAGAGATGTGGGCAACATGACTCATGACTTGACTCGACATGACTTGACATGACAATGTTGGCACATTCATGTTGTCGTTGAAGTGCATGTCGACCTAGAGTGTTGTTGAGTGATGGATGTCTTCATGGTGTACCATATCTTCACCTCTACATGGCAAAGTGCATGGATTCTTCGATGGTCCTTGGTTCACTTGATGAAGCTTTATCATGTTGTTCCTTTATTTCATGTTGGAAGGCTTGACAGGCTCACTTCTTCGTGAAGGTGCATGTTCATCGAGTTTGTCCACTTCACATGCTTCGCTCGTTCATCCATTGGTGAACTTGTCCATATGCATGTGCTCTGTTCGTTCATCCCATTCGTCTTCTTAACATGTTTGTTGGTGTACCTGTACCTATAGTCACTCATGATGAGATGACATCAAATCCAAAACCTCCAAGTCTACCATGACACATGATCATTCGAATGCAAGTGACCAGGAGAGGCAGCAGGGATGTGATGTGGGATGATGGCTCCTGGTAACTGTTGATGAAAGCTTCACAAGAGTCACTGAGAGATGAAGATAGGCGATCTGAGTTGATAGTGACTGTCTGCAACGTTTGGCTCGGCTAGGAGACAAAATTGTGCAAATTTTGGGAGGAACAGTTTAGGTTGTTGGAAGGAAAACCATGCATGCTTTGGGCATTTTCTAGAACGAACAGCTAGCAGGAGCTAGATTTGTGCAATTTTCCAGAGGAATTGGTCGAGTTGCAGGAAGGGTCAGCAGGCAGGGATTGCGTAGTTTTTCTAGGGAACTGCCTGGGAGACTGACAGCCAGATCTTTGCAATTCCCAGAGGGAACTACTAGGTGGTTAGTGGGGTCACTAGTAGCCATATCTATGCAATTCCCATAGGGAACTTCTAGTTGGCAACTGGGGTCACTGGCAGCCAGATCTGCGCAATTCTGAAAGGGAATTGCCAGTTGGCTGCTGGGTCACTACCAGCCAGATCTGCACAATTCCCAGAGGGAACTGCCAGTAGGCTGCTCAATCATTGGTAGCATAAACTGTGCAATTCTTGGAGGGAATAGGTAGTATGTTGATGGCTGGGAAAATTGCATTAAGGCCGGGAGGCCGGCCTGCTGATCATGTCTGCGCAATTTCTGAGCTGAGCTGATTGATGGGCAGTGGGAGGCCTGCTCATGAGCATTGCACAATTTCTGATATGAACAGCCAGCCGAGTGTCCGGGTGGCTAGCATGAGTGTTGATTAAAATGCTTGCATGGAGCACGGCTTGAAAGAACGTGCTTCTATGTTTCTCTGGTTGATAGTCGATCAAGTCGAAAGCAGGGTGATGGTCTAGCTATCAGTGAGGAGTCTAGATGTTGAATTGAGGCTTCTATGATCCATATCAAGTTATGAGAAAAAATATTTCGGCGTAAATCACCTGATAGTACATTTGTTGACGTGTTTCGAACCAACAAGTGTGGTTCATCGTCAGGAGGAGCCTTGTCATCAGAACTTCAGCAAAAATGACTAAGTGTGTGAAAAGTAGAAAGATGCATAGATGATCATGTGAACACACACTCGCATGACTCGACAACGAAATGACTGAACCATCCAGACACACATGTTCAACATGATTGACTGACGATGCAAGAGACAAGCGCGACACTCGTGATTTATCGTTCATGATCGAGACAACATTTGCGCATCAATGGATGTGACTTCATGTGTGAGTGCGATAGATGCTTTCATGGCGAACACAACAAACACATACGAAGAAAAGACTTTGAGCATAACCAGAATGCAGTCACAAGAATGACTTAGTCATCGACATGTAGAGATTTGAGTGAAATAAACAAGTAAGGTGAATGCAAAGACTCACATGAGCTCATGGAGTGAACCTGAGTGTGTGAAGTCATCAAGTGAAACTCTTCAAGGGAGGCCCCGAAATTGATGTATGCCAAAATTTTGGAGGGTGGTTGTAGCTGCTACAACACTTGGCGACACACTGATAACACTCCAACTTCTCTGTTTTGGTTCATTGCTATCACAGGGCCTTGGTATTTCGAGGAGTATTGAATCATTGTGCAGGTTAATTCAGTTTCCCCACTTACCCCATGGACATACATGGTTCACCCTTTGCCAACTTAATAAAACATAATCAAAAGTTCAGCTTAGATCTCAGTGTTTCGAATATGGGAAGGGTAGTTTATTTCGCGAGTTGAAGATTTTCAAAGTATAAGTTTTCATCTCTAGTGTTGCTCCGCAGCCAGTAGACCTAGACAGTACCCCAGCAGAGTCACACAGGAACACACACATTGCTCCACTGCCAGCAAGCCTGACCAGTACCCCGGTGGAGTTGCATGCTTCACCTCTCTGCGCAAGAAGCCTTTCTCTTCTTTCACCTTTGTATTTTTTAAGATAAATTTTCTTAGGCACGTATTTATTTTTGGGGTGGAAGAGGGTTCCCGGCTTATTGAGAGGAGAAGAGGTTGTTCCTTCAGAGAAGCATGTAAGACCTCTGACATAGATTTTCTCATTTAGATTTTTCTCCTTCTCCATTTCTACTAATTGGATTAGCTTCAACACACATAGCAGAAGGCTAAGTACAAGCATGGGCTTCCTAGTGTGGACATAGGTTCACGGTTGGACCAAATCTTCCCTTACAAATGGTTCGTATTTTCCGTCAGGACTTCATCGACCGAAGGTTGTAACAAAGCACAAAGAAAATGGACACAAGACTAGCCAAGTTCTGCACTATCATAAGTCTCTTCAAATTTCAGCCACATACTCTGTTCAAAATCCAGAACGTAGTAGTTGGCAGCACTTATTTCCAAAAACAAAATCAAACAAGTGAAAGCAAAGATAATAAGAAAAACAAACCAAACAAAACAAAAAATAGCAAGAAGACTATGTACATGGCACGGGCGCGGCCCGACCTACTAAAACTAGTGTTTAAGGACTTGGTCATTGACAAGAATATTATCAATCCTCCTGTCAAGTAATTTTGAATGATAAGCGTGTGAGCCAAGGCTCTCATGGACCAGTACCGATCCACCGGGCTCTGCTACCAGAACCTGGTGGCATTCTAGAAGACCTTCAAGTGAACACAACACCACTAGTTTAGGTACTGTGTGCAACATGGGCTTAGATGATGGGACGGGGTAGTTGTTTTTATTCCGGGAAGGATTCAAGTTTCTGAAGTCAATGCATATGCGGATCTTCCCATATTTCTTATCTGCAGGATTTGAATTAGAAAACCATGTATGATGACGAAATTTGAAATTAATTCAAACACTTGAAATGTTAATCAATATTTTCGGCAAAAGGAGGACAAACAACATGTATCTGTTACATGTTCCTATATGCAATGGCTTGTCTCCTCCTTTACCTAGAATCTCATGTTGGATTGCTTGGGTGCAATGGGTACTCAGGTCATCATCTCCTCGTGCACACCCATCTCAGTACTACTCGCTCAAGTGTTTAATGATTGTTCATTGTTACAGTGTGAAACTTGTACCAAGATTAGGCATCTTTGGATCATGGTGGATTCCCAAGTTGCTCTTTTTGTTCATAGTGTTGTTCCTCCATGTGTTCAGCATGAGCACTTCAGCATCATTGTTTTTTACTCTGAACTTTAAACAACTTGAAATCATGCATTGTTCATTGTTTTGGATGATTGTGTTAGGCCCCTATACTACTAGTGTAACCCCTTATTGTTATTAGTACAACCCCCTTATTATATTGATGTACCCATGTAGTGCCCATATTGTTACTATTGTGCCCCATAGAAGCCCACTATTGTTATTATTGTGCCCTTACATTATTATTGTTATGTCGGCTCTGATTATGTTATGACCCCTTAGACTCCTATATATAGAAAGAGGTCTTTTCATTTGTATCAT
>APFE030248065.1:133122-145617 GCA_000404065.3 Pinus taeda
TGTATGTTTTGTTGTACATTTGAGATGGTAATGGTCAATTGATCATGCGAGAACATCTAAGATTTTTGTTTTGGGGTTTTGGTTTTTATGGGGACCAATACATAAAACAAACTGTAAGAATGATGTATTTAACTCTTTTAGATAGTACTAATAAATAACCAAATGGCTACTATTTAACTTCACACAATGATTTAAATTTATAAGGTGTGCAGAAAGAATAGTAAGGAGATATGATTGCTTTAAATTTCAGACAAAAAGATAAATAATAATAAGTGGGAAAACCTTTGTCCAATGCTCAAAATTTAAACAAAACACGCTTTAAAATTACATAAGATACTGACAATTTTATGATTTAGAGGGAGCCTTTCAGATACACGGTCCAATATCTCAATATCTTTATGATAATGACTTCAGAAGGAATTTTACAAATAACTGTAACACATTTGTTCTCACTTGATATCTCTGTAAAACTTAAGCATATGCAGAATTAACAAAATGAATGAAACACATGAAAAACTTATAGAAGAAAACGAAATTGTATGATACCAAATTCAGAATCCTTTGCTTTATTATTAGTGATCTAGAAGAAGCTTGTACATCAATGCTTTACAAAATTTATTATGGAGAGGTACCACCTTTAATAACTCGTAGAAGAGAGTTATTTATACTAGTTTGGATAGTAAACAAAATATCCTAAACTAATTACAAAAATAGCTTGAAAAAATATGGGAAAAGAAAACTGTTGAATGATGTGTCCCTATTAGGTAGGGAGTTGTTGATGATTGTTCCTTCAAAACCTGTTGTGTTGTCTTCTTGTTTGGATGGAGATTTAATCAATTGTTTCACACAATTGATTCCACCTCTGCTCACTTGGTATCTCTAGATTTACCATTCTTCTCAATATCTCATCAACTTCGATATATCTTTCAAAATTGGGTTTAGTGAGAAAAAGATGTCCAACTTCATATTTGATTGTGAGGTCGGGGCTTAAAGCTTCCAAAAACTCTTTTCCAATAATCTATCTTTTTATCCCTGCAAATTAACTAATGTCTTCTGCAATAGTATATAATCTTTCACGGTAATCATCCAATTTTACTAGTTGATCATCCGATGTCACTAACTCTGGTAAACCTTTCTTTTTCAAAATACTGAATTTAGAATGAAACCTTTTCACTGCAATGTTCAAAGCTTCACACTTTGTTTTCGGCTGAGTCAATAGATTCTTCTTCATTAGGACTTTCTTAATTTCCAAAATAATACTTGTCTTATCTGGAATATTTAACTCTTGTAAATTTTGCCTTGCCTTGGACTTTAGTACTTTGATCATCCCTGTTGCTTCTTTGGGTTTTGTGCCCAATGTTCCCCTCTGATTATTTATCTCTGTCTTGCATCTAGCAATCAATTCTTCCTACTCAAAAATAATTTGAATAGATGTCCATATTTCTATTATGGAGTGGTTGATATCTAACTAGATGTCTTCTTTGGCCTGGGCCAAAGTGTCTGCCATTAGAGTCTTACTCTCTAATTATTTGAACCTTTGTTCTAACCTATGTGATTTTTGCATTTCCTCTACATACAAGGTGTCATTCTTTACCTTCTGTGACTCCAGGGCTTGGAAATTCTAGAGTAGCTTTTCATTTTGTTGTTTTTGTACCTCTAACTCCTATGATAATCTCGTTGCTTCAACTATTGCTGAAGATGAATCAATGTCAATAGGAGATGAGCTTAAATTTGTACCTGTTATGGGAATTGTTGTTACTTAGGTCATAGCAAGCTATGCTGCCTCTTTTTCCTTGAGAAATTGTTCTATTTGCTCTTCCATTTTCTTGATCCGTATGCTTTTCTCAATAATGAGCTTCAACATCTCCTCCCTGTGTTGTTCATTTTCTGCCATCTCTTTGGTTTGGGGATCCTCAGTTGAAGGTAGTTTCAACTATTTCTTCAAAGTTTTTATCTCTATATTCTTCTTCTGGAGTCTTTCTTCAATTGCTTTACAGTCTTGGGGAGCATATCCAATTTTGATAATCATATCTTCTAAAGACATTAATTTGTTATCTTTAGCTAAAGCTAACAATCTTTCAATCCTAAGTTGTGACTGCACATTTGACAAGGCAGTTCTGAGCTTTGAAAGAGACAAGGAAGTTGTAGTCATTATTGAAAATAACATTTCCCCTAATTGCCTATGCAAATCCATTTGGTCAATAAGATGTATCTGGTTTACATCAAATGAAAATATAGTCTTCTGTAATCTATTATAGATTTGGGAAATGGAATTTGAGCTTACAAAAATGCCATTTTCATCCATCCTCTTTCACTATCAAAGGCAGAGAGAAGTCTATGATGAGAACTAGATGTCTGCTTCCAAAACTCACTGTATATTTGTGATTTAAGACTTTCATTTTTCTGTTTGATTTCCAAAAATGTTGAGAAGATATTATTATCTTCTACAGAGCTAATTTCAGTTGACTGAATAATCTCTATTGGTTCAGTTCAAGAAGTAGAAGGAGGTTTGGGATGAGTGGTCCCTATTGATGAAACATCTTCTAAATCTCCAAGATTAATGATTTCTGGTGGCTTGCTCCCTGATGACAGTGAAAATCTGGTGTTCAATTTCTTTTGCAGTATATAGTACTCTTTAACTGATTCTATGGCTGACTGAGTTTTCTCTTTGGCTCTTTTGTGTTGATTACTTTGAGTGACTGTAGTCTTTACCTGTGGAGTGGATATAACCTGTTCGTCTACTTCTGTGAGAATTTCTTTAGACCTCTGCTCCTGGTTCATAAACTTCTCCAATTCTAGCTTGGGAGTATGGTTGTGACGTGTCACCTTCAACTAAACTCTTAGGCTGAAATGATTCGAAAGGATCATAAGACAAGGTGAATCTTGGCTGGAGATTCATACATTTCAATAATTTGTCTGCCTCTATACCTACAGACCTAGTATTACAAATGAATGTCTCTACGTTGGCTTTGAGTTTGAACTATGACTTTTTCTTGCTTGAGACAAAATGGACTTCATCCATATTTATCATCTTCCTGATGTATTGTAGTGAGGATATCCTCATTGACACATACTTAAGCAGTTTGTATGTAGCCAACTCACTGCCATATATCCTAATCTCAGTGTAGTTCTAGTAGAGGTGTGAGTCAGCAGCCTTGTTCTACTCTGATAAGTGCAATGTCTTCTTAATCTCTTCTCCAATTCTAGTCTCTGCTTAGCTATTGAGTAATTGAAGAACTAGATGTACAAAAGAATCTATAAACTAAGAGAAAGTAAACTTTGGTGATGTTGCTTGCGCTAACTCTATCCAGTGAATCACTAATTGATTTACTCCTTACACATTTTATCTGTTACTCTGACTAAGCTATATCTGAAAACTCCTTGACTGGTAAAATTCATAATTGTTCACGTATATTATCAGCCAGAAATTAGCTATAATTATACATGAAAGTAGGTTGATATTCTTTGCTGAAAATGGAAAAGAATCCAAGGATGGATTCATCAATAGATTGATCATTTTCATAGCCTAGGAGGTATGATAGTAGGGAGATAATATGTCTAGTGGCTTCATGGAACATAGAAGATGGATAAGGTGGATTTCTCTTGGGTAATTTAGCATCTTCTGGTAGAAAAAGTTCAAAGATAAGGGCTCTATGTGGGAAAGTGAGTTTTTTGTAAAGGTCCATGAGCGCTGCTAGTGAGAAAAGGCGAGGGAGTCAGATGGAGGTATCATTAACATTTGGTTTATGCTCTGAGCAATAATGTTGATCAGGATTTTTCCATCTTGATTCATCACTGCTTTTTGTACAAGATCATACCTGGCTTGACACCAAGTGATTAAATCAAGGAAGTGATGAGTCTTGGGAAAGGAGTACAAGGGAAAAAGTGTCTCCCAGAAATGAATGGGGTCCTCTTTATTAGCATATTTCTACTTTAACCGTAAATGCAATTCGTGGAAATCGAATTCGTATTCACAGTCAGTAGCTTTGAATAGGGATTCTACAAGGGGAAGGTGATCTAAATCAAGCAATGTTGTAGATGGATTTCCTTCTTCGACAACTTTTTGTGTTTTAGCCTTGGGAGCCATTTTTCTATAGGTGAGGGATTTGGAGACTGTTTTAATTGAAAGACGGATGATAAGGGAAATTACACAGAGCGAAAAAGGTTTTAGGTGATAGGACAAAAGCAGAAAAGTGGTAAAATGTAGAGCCATGGTGTATTTATAAATGAAATCGAGCTTAATTTGCAGTTTAAATCTAGCCATAGGCAATTAATTTGCAGAAGAATGAGAATTAATGTCTAGTGGGAGATTAAACAGTTAACTAGGGATGGTAACGACTTTGCAGCATAGGGTGCAACGAATTTTCAATGTGGCCGGTGGAAAATGGGTGAGATATAACGGACTAGTGAGGTGGAAGGTTGTGAATGGAGAAAGGGATAGCGGGTCTATGACATGGCGCAGGAACAGGGTCAACAATTGGATGGAAGAAAACCGTTGGCAGGATTTCGGGGGGTGTGGTGGGTCTTGGTTTTGAGCTTTGGGGGCCCAAAATGCCATGGTAATTCCACGTAGCAAAAGATGTCAACCATTAAAATTGATTTTCTTACCCCCCCCTTGCGTTAATAGGAAACGACTAAATGGGGGTTGAAAAGCCTCCTCCATTGTTGGTTTAGGCAAAGTGAAATCTATTCACTGAAAGGTGCCTGACGATTATTTGATATTGACTTGACATTTTGTTGCTTGCGCCCATTATACGTTATGACCTTTTTGCAAACCAATAAAGTTTGAAGAATAATTAAACCCTAATTAAGGAATTTAAACATTATTTTAAACTAAACAACAATTTCAAAGGCGCATTTGAGCTAGAAACCTTAATTTTTATTTTCTAAAGCAAATATTCTTCTTTTATTGCATATCTAACATTTTTTCCATTTGCCTTCCTTTTTTAGAACAACTACCCTATCATTTTGTTTATGATATGGACCTGAAATAATAAATAAATCCTAACATATTTTTTATTTTCAATTTTGTTTTTGGTGCGTATCCTAACTTATCATTTTTTTATGGCATTTTGATTTTTTCATGTAATGGCTAGCTTATAAAAAATAAAAGAGCTACAACATCGGCTCCAACTAGGGACTACTTTCTCCTCTAGAATGTAGAGAACTTGCAGATCCATGTGCCTTCTCCTCAGGCTATGGTGTCTTTGCTATAAAAATCATACTAGCAGTTGAAATGTAAAATAAAACCGGACTTTATACAATGATTGTGGTAAAATCTACTTCAACTTCTCAATACTGAATATAATGCTTCAGAAATCTTCCATTAATAGGAAATGTGGAATATTGTCCCTCTAGATTTTGTAACACAAAAGTGTTGTTCCCTTTTACTTCAGCAATAGCTAGAGGTCCACACCATAGATTGTTAAACTTTCCATGTTTTCCTTTGTCTTCTCTTCTAGAATCCCATCTTAGAACCGAATCTCCCTCCTTGAAGTTCCTTTCCCTAGCTCTTCTATCAAACAACCTCTTCATTTTATTCTGATATCTTTTCAATTTGTATTGGACCTCATCACTGTTCTTATTTAGTTCAATGATTTGATTTATCCTCCTTGAAAAATCATCAGGTTCATCAGTTATTTCCTACAGAAACTTTAAAATGGGGAAAGCCAAGTTGGTAGGGAAAATTGCATCTTTCCCATAAACTAGCTGAAAAGGAGATTTTCCAATAGATCTCTTTGGAGTAATCCTATTGGCCTAGATTGCATAAATTAGATGAGTGTCCCAGCTCTTTTTATGATCTGCTAAAGTTTTTCTAATAGCCTTTACCAGACTTTTATTAGATGATTCCGTAAGACCATTACCTTGAGGATAATATGGAGTTGAATGGCGTAACAAAATCTGATATTTCTGGCAAAACTCAATCAATAAAATGTTGTGGAATTGTCAGTAACGATCTAGCTTGGGCAACCAAACATGGATAAAATGTTTTCTTCAATGAATTTGATCATTATTGCATCAATAACATTTCTTACTAGAATTGCTTCCACCCATTTAGTAAAATAGTTTGTTGCAGTGAGCATCCATCTATGTTGATTGCTTGAAGTAGGATGAATCTCTCCAATAAAATCTAATCCCCATTGGAGAAAAGGTGTTGAGACCAGTCTTCGAATTGGTGGAAGAGGTGGCAGTTTTTGCTTACCAACAAACATCTGACAAGGGACACAACTTCTGACCTTTGCTCCTACTTGTAAGAACAATATTGGCCAATAAAATCCTGCCCTTAATATCCTATATGTTTTTGCCCTCCAAGCATAATGTCCTCCACAAAATCCTGCATGAAACTAATCAATGATCCCTTCGGTCTCTGATTATGTTAAGCAGAATAATAAGATATTGAGTGGGCCTTTCGAGTACAGATTTGCATTTATGATACAATATTTGACTGCCTTCAACTTGAGATTTTTACACTGAATTTCGGAAAATGACGCGGAACATTAAAAAAGAATCAAGAAATTTACAATATATTGATACCAATTTGATAAAAGAAATTTCTCATCAATATGTGTAGAAATGGTTTGAACTAAAGGTAAATGTTCTTGTGGATTCTTTTCTTCAAGATGTTGGGAAGGTTCTTGTGTTGGAAATAATATTGAGAGGGGGGGTGAATGAGTATTATTAGATTAATAATTTAATTTTCAAAAATTGATTTGTATATGCTACTTTAGCTCAGTGAAGTAGCTTGTATATGCAACTATACTTAATGAAACCAGCGTATATGCAGAGATCTTTTGATTTACCCAAATTATCATGTAGTGAACTTTAATCAATATATCATGAATTCATTAAACAGTGCAGTAAAAGAAGAATAAAGCAACACACATAAACACCAAGATATAAGGTGGAAACGTAATGCGGGTGAAAACCACCTGCTGCAATCGTCTCTGTCTTCTTTTAATAATAAGAAAATTTGGTTTACAATTTTTGTACTAGTGCAGCCTTATACCGGTATGCAAGCTTATACCTGTAGAAGGCTACAACCTTCTCTCATTCTCCAACTTCTATTGGAAGGGAGCTACAACCCCCTAGCTCTTGTACTAGCTGATATGTTTACTAGTACGTAGGTGCCAACCTACAAAAGGCTACAACCTTCTCCTTTCTTACAGGGACCACATTTCATAAATTTTCAGACTAGATCCATCAACAACATCATTCAATCATCAAATATATCTGCATCAACCAATATCCTATTGAACCAACCACAACCAAATCGATCAATCACTTTGACAACCCATCAATCTGATCTTTCAGAATTCTATCACCAGAATACAGTAGCCAGAACCCAAGCCAAAACCCAGAACACTGCAACAAAAAACAACGACAACTAAAACATAGATTATAATCTATATGCTACTTT
This sequence comes from Pinus taeda, assembly GCA_000404065.3. Lineage (NCBI taxonomy): Eukaryota > Viridiplantae > Streptophyta > Pinopsida > Pinales > Pinaceae > Pinus > Pinus taeda. The sequence continues at coordinate 140,540 of APFE030248065.1, forward strand.
CATGTGCCAAACCTGCGTGTATGCGCGTTTTCCTCAAAGCCAACTAGTGTATACATCTTCAAATATTAATTCATAATTCTGCAGCTATACTAGACTTCAGTTATACCCAGATCATATCATTTGCAGAATAATATATGCGTCAGAATTCAGATATGAGCAAAAATACATAATGATAGTTCATTTTACGACTTAAAATCTTGATCCATCGTTATATCTTATCCTCCATCAACCACTAAGGTTCCTCCTTGGTTCAGATCCAACAATGCACCATAACCCAATAACCTACATACTAGATTTCACTCCTCATCATATATTCAATGCTTGAGTTCCTTGGCCTAATGATCTTCTCCTCCTTTTATAGTTTTAGGCCTTTCTCAATACCATGGACCAAAACCACTTAGAACCAATACCTTGGATCAAATACTTAGGGTCAATACCTCGGACCCAATACCATGGATCAAATACTTCGGACCAAAAACTTAGCTTTCCAAGGTATATGTGCTTTTCCTTTTGTGAAGGTGCATGTGTACATATACATGACTTGTATACAGTGAACCCACATGTATACACGTTTTGGCTAATGGTGAACGTACGTATACCTCTCTTCCTTCATTCTGTAAAGTATGATCTGTAACTGTGAGTTGTTAACCTGATGTATTGTGATTTGTCATCTAAGAGAGTTGCCATCAAGGAAAACAGCTATGTCATAATGCCAACAATCTCCCCCTTTGGACTTGATGGCAACAACCACACCAAGTCACTCTCCCCCTTTGACATCGAGGGCAAAGGGTCATGCTCCCCTTGAGTGCATGCTGAATTCTATGATATGCTGAAGTGTGTTGATTGAGCTCCCATGATCAAGTCCATGCTCCCCCTAAGCACAAGCAAGGTCTGCAAAAATATGTTCTAAAAGAAGAACATGACTCTATACATGCATCACAAATGACCTTCCTATCACCAATGACTCATATATACATCCATCTCCTAACCAAGTGGGTATATACCAAATTTGACTCATCCACCCAACCAAGTGGGGATATATCAATTGTTTATACATGTCAAAAACAAGAAACATTACATCATCCATCGCATAGTGGGGTTACAAATTAGGTCTTTTTCATGACCATTACATTAAAAGATATACATGACATATATAACAGAGACCAAATATCTTGAACAAAACCATGATAGTTATCAACAACTATCATCAACATCATCTGTCAATCAACATCTAGACCAGCAACCATGTTCTCCCCCTGAACCTGTTCCACCTGAAACAAAATCTGCACCGAGATCTTCTAAGATAATGCCAACAATGCATTATTAGAAGCATATGCTCCCCCTGAACTTGTGTTAGATGTTCATTGTCAGATCTGATCATTTTATATATTAGAAGAGTTATTAAGGGATCATCATCAAACAGATATATATCAAGTTATCAACAACTTATGCGAGCCAGCATATTTCCACATGTCATCAACAGATTGTAACCATCATCAAGCAGAGCAGATAATTCACTAAACCATATCAGACCCCTTTCTCCTAAGTGTGGTCCACTGCTTCTCCTCAAACCAACATATACGCGACTGTATCCATAGAAACCTGCATATATATGCGACTAAACTTCATGAAACTCGCATATAACCACCTTTCTCTAAAGAAGATAGGATTTAATAGCAGGATGATGCAGCAACTACTCCCAACTTTTGTCTGAGATATTCAAACATCTCTCTGGGCAGTGGTTTAGTGAATATATCAGCAACCTATTCTTTGGAGGGAACATACTCCAATTTGACCTTTTGTTCAAGCACTTCTTCATGTAGAAAATGATATTTGATGGGTATATGCTTGGCCTTGGAGTGCATGACTGGATTTTTTGAAATATTGATGGCACTTGTATTATCACATAGAATGGAGATAGGTGGGGTACATGTGATCTGAATGTCTTGCAAGGTTTGCATTATCCAAAGTAGTTGTGTGCAGCAAGATGTAGCAACCATGTATTCTACTTCAGCTATAGATAATGCAATTGAACTTCTTTTCTTGCTGAACCAAGACATTAACTTGGAAGCCATATAGAGTGCACCACCACTAGTGCTTTTTTTGTCATCAACACTTCCTACCCAATCTGTATTTGTATATGCATGAAGTGTAAGATTTGTATCTCTAGGATACCATATCACTTGGCCCTTGAGTCAAGTCACCAAGGGAGGAGTGAAAGAAAAATTCTTTTGGTCTGAATGTCAAGATAAGTCATTCACAAAGTTGAAAGATCGCCTCTACTCGGCACCAGTGCTCGCATTACCAGACTTACAACAACCATTTAAGGTCGAGACATATGCCTCTGACTATGCTATTGGGGCAGTCCTTACTCAACACAGGCATCCAATGGCATATCACAGCGAGACACTTTCAGACACAGTCTAGAAGTATCCCACTTATGACAAAGAGATGTATTCCATTGTGTAGGCCTGTCGACAATGGAAGCATTACATTTTGGGGAAGGAAATGGTCATCCACATAGATCATCGGCCCCTGCAGTTCATACAGAACCAAGGGAAATTGCAGAATCATCGCCATCAGAAGTAGTCCACATACCTACAACAATTCCATTTGAATATCAAGTATAAGAAGGGCAGCACCAATAATGTTGCAAATTTCCTCAGTCGACCATCACTCGTGGCATTAACCACCATGCTCAACTCTTGTGGGCACGAGACTTCTGATTGGCCACTTCTCTACAAAAGTGACCCAAAATTTGACCACACATACCAAAAACTCTTGGAGGGTTAGCATGTTCCATATATTCACCTCCAGGATGCCCTGTTATGCCACCTGGGTCACCTTTGTGTTCCTTCAAGTGAGTGTGCCAAGATGATTTGGGAAGCACACTACAGTCGGGCTACTAGGCATTTCGAGGTTGAGAAAATGGTGGCAGTACTATAGAAGTATTTCTATTGGCAAAATCTTCAACAGGATGTTGGGAAGTACATCAGATCATGCACTGCCTGTGCCATTTCCAAACCGACCATCAAGAATAAAGGCCTCTATACCCCGCTGCCTACCCCTAGTCGACCTTGGGAATTCATCTCCATGGATTACATGTTGGTCCTTCCTTCTACTAAGCATAGAAGCAACTATGTTTTTGTGGTCGTCGACAAGTTCTTGAAGATGGCCATTATGGCAGCCTGCAAGAAAGATATCATAGCAAAAGCCACTGCTAAACTCTTCTTTGAATGAGTGTGGGTACACTTTGGGATCCCACAGTCTATCATCTCAGATAGGGACAGCAGGTTCTGTCATGCGGAAAGAGTTATTTTTGCGGACAAACCTAACCTCCCTAGGAGTCTAAGACTCTCTAGTGACAAACAAACCAAACAAGAGCAATCCTTCTCTAAACATACATTATTCTATGAGAAACCAAGTGTTTTCCGATCTTACCTTAGGTCCACCGCTTGTTGTAGCAGTCCAGCCTTGCTGATCCAGATGAGCTCCTCCTTCACTTTAACACCTGCATACACTAACAAGGCAAACGATTACATAACACCTGAATATTTCATAAAACAAAGCATATTCATCACATAGACCAAGGAGTACATGAAATAATTCATTAACAACAAATCATTGAGAAGAATGGACTTATTTGTATTAAGGAAACAAAAAAGGAACCATTACAACCTGAGCCTTGGTGTTGTGCAAGCTCCTCCCAGGATCCAACAAGAGATTTCCTTTACTTTGACAAGCTCACCCACTCCCAATATGGCAACAAGGAAGGATAGTGATCTCTCCTCACAAGTCAACAATGGAAGTCCTAATTCCACAGCATTTACCCTTTAGAATGTTCAGCTTTCAACCTCTCCTCCTTTGGCCCAAGGCCTGTATTTATAGTATTCTAGAGGAAGTTATTCAGTTCCAACATCAATGGGATACTCCCTCTTTTGGATGGGGTAGCTCCTCTCTTGATGGGATAAGTTCCTCTATCATAGGGGAGCATGAACCATCTGGAGGCGCTCAATACACGTCAAACACTCTTCTAGAAGGCTCTAGAAGTGACCACAAGTAACTTTTTAGAGATGAAACTCGCGCCTTTTGACCTTTACAGGGGTACGCACCCAACTTTTGGCTTACAGAGCGTACAAGTACGCAGGTACAGTGTGTTTGGAGTGCGTACACGCAGGCAAGGTAGAGAGAACCTGCGTACCCAGATATAAACATGTTTTTAAGTGACTTTCTCTCTTTTTGAAGTTTGACATGGAGAGCAGAGGTATTAGGCTTGACAAGGAGGATAATATGACTATTGATGGAGCCATATTAACTGCAGATAGTCATGGTGACAATTTTTAGTGTAACAGATTGCCCACTAAAGTGCGAAGCCTGTAATAGATAAGGGTTTTATATCATCTAGGAAGGGTGAAGTACTTTATCATTTCAAGGATTATCTCGTGGAGAGCCTGGTCAGAACCTGCAATTTTCAACACAAGATACATGTATAAGATTATATCATCGCTGAGGTAGGCATTCCCATAATCAGATCAAAAACTTTAACTAACAGACTAACTACTACTCTGATACAGGAATGATTTCATAATACATCATAATCATAGACTCGTGTAGACACAGCATGGACGCAACCATCTGTTTATAATTGGTCTACAATATAATGAATACAAAACTCCTCGCAGCCTGGATGGTGGAAACTAGATCCAGGGTCTTCATCTCTACTTCTCGAATTGGTACGATTCTAGCCATGTGAATAAATGAGTCAATGTCGAACATGGTAGAGACCACTTGATTACCAGTCGATGATGTAAACTATTAACAAGCGTGAGAGAGACCACCAGTGATGTCAATGGTTCTCAAAGTACCCAGTACAATCCATGAGATGTGAATGAATGAGTCAATGTCAAACATTTCACGGAGTCCTTCGATCGAAAGCCAATGATGTAAACTGTCATCAAAGGCGAGAAACCTGCCATTGATGCATGCAGACTTCAAGGTACTGACAATTTCTAAGTCATCTTTCTAGATAATGTGCTGATGTCGATAGAAAGAGACTCGTCGCAGGCAAGCCCACAACA
>APFE030248065.1:147032-199057 GCA_000404065.3 Pinus taeda
TACCTCCCTAGGAGTCTAAGACTCTCTAGTGACAAACAAACCAAACAAGAGCAATCCTTCTCTAAACATACATTATTCTATGAGAAACCAAGTGTTTTCCGATCTTACCTTAGGTCCAACGCTTGTTGTAGCAGTCCAGCCTTGCTGATCCAGATGAGCTCCTCCTTCACTTTAAGACCTGCATACACTAACAAGACAAACAATTACATAACACCTGAATATTTCATAAAACAAAGCATATTCATCACATAGACCAAGGAGTACATGAAATAATTCATTAACAACAAATCATTGAGAAGAATGGACTTATTTGTATTAAGGAAACAAAAAAGGAACGATTACAACCTGAGCCTTGGTGTTGTGCAAGCTCCTCCCAGGGTCCAACAAGAGATTTCCTCTACTTTGACAAGCTCACCCACTCCCAATATGGCAACAAGGAAGGATAGTGATCTCTCCTCACAAGTTAACAATGGAAGTCCTAATTCCAGCAGCATTTACCCTTTAGAATGTTCAGCTTTTTACCTCCCCTCCTTTGGCCCAAGGCCTGTATTTATAGTATTCTAGAGGAAGTTATTCAGTTCCAACATCAATGGGATACTCCCTCTTTTGGATAGGGTAGCTCCTCTCTTGATGGGATAAGTTCCTCTATCATAGGAGTGCATGAACCATCTGGAGGCGCTCAATACACGTCAAACACTCTTCTAGAAGGCTCTAGAAGTGACCACAAGTAACTTTTTAAAGATGAAACTCGCGCCTTTTGACCTTTATAGGGGTACGCACACATCCTTTGGCTTACAGAGCGTACAAGTACGCAGGTACAGTATGTTTGGAGTGCGTACACGCAGGAAAGGTAGAGAGAACCTGCGTACCCAGAGATAAACATGTTTTTAACTGACTTTTCTCTCTTTTTTGAAGTTTGACATGAAGAGTAGAGGTATAAGGCTTGACAAGGAGGATGATATGACTATTGATGGAGCCATATTAACTGCAGATAGTCATGGTGACAAATTTCAGTGTAACAGGTTCCTCAGTATATTTTGGTCCAATCTCTGGTTGATGCTAGAAACCAAACTCACTAAGTCCATAGCCTTCCATCCCCAAACTGATGGCGAGACAGAGGTTGTCAACGGGATGATCGTACACATTCTGCAAATGTACAACTCAAAGCATCCACACACATGGGATGAGAGCCTCCCCTATGTTCAGCACAGCTATAGCCGGGCTCTCCATAGCTCGACTAGCCATAGTGCTTTTCAGGTGGGCTTGGGATACCAGCCACTATGTCCCATTGATGTGGCCATGCCATTTGCAGCTACTCATGCATATTCAACTCATGTCTAGTTCGAAACAGATAAGGCAAACAACTTCATTAGCACATCCAACATATTCACCAACAGGTCCATGAAATTCTAGAGAAATCAAATGACAAGTACAAGCAGCGACATGATCAACATCGGGTGCCAGACAAGTTTCAGGTGGGTGACAAATTTTGGTTGCATTTGCAAAAGGAATGCCTTACCCGAGCCTATCGAAAACTCAGACCACTCCGATATGGTCCTTACACCATTACCAAGGCTGTGGGAGACAATGCATTTGAGCTCAGCATTCCCCAATTCCTTGGCCTCCACCTAGTGTTCAATGTGGACCACCTTCGGCATACTTTCCACCATTACTAAACACATCCGACATTGCAAAACAACTCACACCCATAGAGTTAAATCCAGATTGCATGGAACAGGCTGCAACTGATTGGATCATGGACACACAGATCAAGAACACTCACCAGCAGAATATCCAGTTGTATTGAGTTGTCAAAGCAAGCCAACTCCTTCACCAAGGCAAGTGGCTCACCAAGGAACAAGTTCAGTAGAAGTTTCCTCTTCTCATGGAGGAACTCAATGAAATGGGAACCATTGCTTCCTAAGGGGGGAGGAATGATCCAGGTGGATATTGGTGGCCACCCACCAATTCCACTTGGACCCCCACCATTGTTTCTTTTAGCTTTTCAGTTTCTTTCACTGTAGCACAATTTACTATTTTTAGCATTTTTCGGGTCCTGAACTTCCAGAGCCGTTTTGAGGCCCTAAATGACATTTTTGGGGAAAACTGGGAGCAACATGGGTCCATGGATCGATTTTTCTCTTCCTAAAGATGTAATTCTCTGATTGATCTTTCTAACAAGATATTGTGCACATCAAACGAAGATCGTATGCCAAAGTTACAACCCCGGGAAGTTGATGTACCAATTTACCCAAATGGGGCCCACAGTTTGGCGTTTCATCTTCTAGGGTTAGGTTTTTAGACGTTTAGGGTTTTCCATTGCTTCTAAACAATAAGTAGGCCTTTGACTCTCATCGTAACGCAGTTCAGAGGCATGTAGCTGCCACATTTCTTCTTAGAGATAAGCTACCATCGCCCTAACTAGTTTATTTCCATTTATGTTTGTAAGCATATCTCAATATTTTAAAGTAATGAAATGAAGTATTATTTCTACTGAATCTCTATATGTATGGTTATATTTGTAATTTGTTGCGTTCATGTTTAAATCCAGATCATTGGGCCCAATGAAGCTACATGGGAGATGGCGGATCGTATGCGAGCTATGCATCCTTCCTTGTTTGCCAGTTGAGGTAAAACAACTTGATATAATGGTTTGGTATTTTCTTATGGTGGTTTGGTATTTCCTTATGATGGTTTGATATTTTATTTATGGTGGTTTGGTAATTTCTTTATGGTGGTTTAGTATATGCTTTATGGTGATTGATATATTCTTTATGATAGTTGATATATGCTATATGATGTTTTGATGTATGCCTCGATATGGTGATAGTATATGTTTGATATGTGTTTGGTATATGATTTGGCATATGCTTTGGTACATATAGTTTTGATGATGTTGTTATGTTTACATCCATGTATGGATGTCAATACTATAGTGAGCTCTGTTATAAAACTCCACTATGTGGTATGGGTGTCATGTTATTATGGTTTTGTTATTATTATTATGCTATCATGTGCTTATGTTATCATGATGTTATGATGTCATGTGGATTGGCACTCCGTAGGATGATCATTGTAAATACCGTAATGAGCTGTAATATAAAGCTCCACTATGCAGTATGTTATCATGTTGTCATGATGTTCTTTTGTCTTGAACGAATCTTTCATTGTAAATATTGCACCGAGTTGTGTTTTAAAGATCCATGAGAATTATGTCTTCTTTTAGTGGGTTGTTGAGGTATATGTGTGATTAAAAACCGAGGACAATGTCCCCCAAGAGGGAGGGTTATGTAACAATCCTCATGAAAATTCCATGTAATAAAGTTAGAAACAATAACCGCAGATGAATGGGACACTTATTCGAAGCTAAATGTTCAACAAGACATCCTAGGGCGTCTTCATTTGGTTGTTTATGGCTAAATAAATTGGCAAAAGCAATGGATATGGCATTAAAAGGCATTTTTGCACATTTATTTATGAAAATAATGGAAATTAGGAGAAAAAGGAGGTGAAAGGTCACATATTGCATGCGGGAACGAAAAATAAGGAAAATAATGGAAAATGAAGAAAATAGAGGCCTCATTCATAAAAAGGCTTTTGAGGATCTGTTGGTAACATTTTGTCAGATTAACCTTTTGTTAGTTCAGTGTTGGAGCTCTCTCATTCTCTCTCTCTCTCTCCTCTCTCTCCTCTCTCTCTCTCATACTCTTGGATACTTAGAGTTTTCTTGGAGCACTCTTGGAGGGTGTGGAATACTTGGATTTTTGGAGAAACAAGGGAAAAGGAAGAGAAGTAAAACATAAGAAGGCGTCGGCATTAGGAACTACATCAGATTTTCTTGCAGGTACTGAGTTGCATGTATGATTTTTTCACTAGTTTTGGCATGCATGGCATATACATGTGGGTTCTTGGTTGTGATCTGTCATTGGCATGGAGGATTTCCTCGATTGATAGTGGATTGCCTAGCCTTGACATTTCCCAGATAGCCATGGTGATTGTGGGTTTAATTTGATTGCTTGTTTTTGGTTAGTTCTCATGTTTCCTTAGCATGGGTTGAGTTACTAGTCCTGGAGCCTTGGTTGGACAAATGCTCTAGAGCCCTATACCAACTTGGGTTTAGTTACTAGTCATGGAGCCTTGGTTATAAAAATGCTCTAGAGTCCTTGGTGGGTTGAGTGATAGTTCTAGAGCCTTGGTTGGACAAACGCTCTGGAGCCTAGTGAAAGTTGTGGCTTGAGTTACTAGTCCTAAAGCCTTCGTTGGACAAACACCTTGGAGCCCTCGAAGGCTTGGATAGAGACTGCTCTGATATGGTTTTGTGATGTCTAGCCATGAGGTGGAACCACTATTTGATGCGTTAAGGCGGATGGCATCTGGAAGCCCTAGATGGATTTTGATTGACGTGTTCTATGATATCCCACGTTCAAGCTTGGAATATGGCATGCAGGTGAATGGTTGAAGAGATATTTGGCTCAGCCATTCTATGGTTGGGTGGAACGTGGTAGTCCCATCTCCGGTTGGTCCATTGCATTCATTAATGAGAAATCCATTCCCTTGATTTCCATGTGTAAAGGTACTAATGTATTTATGGATTTGATGGTTGTTATATTTATTGTATTTATGTTCCTATTATGCTTGTTATATGCACATTTTGTGACAACATTTATATATGGCTCTCAGCATGTTTTTACTTGTATTTGAATGGATAATGTGTCTATGACCTAATAGATGAGAATGCAGAAAATGGCATGAGGTAACAATGATTTAGAGTGATTATTAGAAACGTATGAGATCCCTACACTTAGCTATGTTATTTAAACCTGTAGATTACATGTCGAAGATATGTTTGACGAAATGCATGTCATGGCTAGTAGGGATCCAGTCAAGGTCTTGAACAAATATTTGCTTTAGTACTGGCATTTCCATGTTGTTTTAGTAATTTAGATAGATGGATCATTTCTGGGCAATGGCATAGGCTTTGGGCCTGAAAAAGTGGCTCAAATCCTGGAGTCGTTGGCACAACACTGACAATTCTGGTCCACATTCACTGGTAGGCAGGCCAATGAGAGCAACTTTAGTTTTTTGGTTGCTACCTTGCAATTAGCATGAAAGCAACTCTGGCCCAAGAGACCTAAAACAATAGTGCAACCCAGGGACAGGTTGTCTGAGTGACTAACTTTTCCTCCGAGTGTTGTGTTGATGATGTTGGATGTTTGTATGATGTGTTTCCATCGGTTCCACTTATTTAATGTGACTTAGGAGGTCGACTCATATCATAGTGGCCTCTCGTCGCATGTTTACCTCGGCTAGCCGATTGCTTGGGTATATGTGGGGGGAGGGTGTTATAGAGAGGTAGTTAGTCCATGTCGTGAAACACACTGGGAGCGTTCGTTTATCCAATTTCCAACACCCTTCATGGGTATGGTTAACAATTTGAATAGGGTTAACGACTTGGAATGTGTATAGGCTACGAGTGTACACTAGCTAGCCTAGATCCAAACAAGTTGTCAGGTTTCAACAACTAATAGATTATTAAGTCTGGATCATGTTTTCCTTATGAAAGTCTTTGTAAAAAGAATCTCAGGATTATCTTGAATTAAATTCTCATTGCTAGAGATGAAATGTTTGTGCACTTGTATTTATAGTTTTTATTCGCATAGATTAGGTGCCATTCCCATTTTAAAAGAATAGGGTTTATGGTATAAATCTCTATTTTAATAATCACCTTCTTCGTTACTTATCTGTCTGAATTTTAGCTTTATTTATTTATCAATCTAGGGTGGATGGGAACTAGTTCCCCTCCCTTTTGGGATCTATCTTGACCCACTTGGCTAATTTACACATTTATGGACAAGGACTATTCCCATCATGAGACCTAACTCGCAAACTTCAAAAGTAACATGTTTATATATTACTATATTATTTCAAATTTAATTCTTTCTGAATTCATCTAATTTATTCATCTGTTCTCCTTATAGTTTGGTAGTATAAAAACAATGCAAATATCAAGTTCTCCTACGATTTCTTACAAAACCAATATCCTTTCTTCTTCTTTGAAAGTTTTGTAGGCTTCAGGGTTGTTTATGCTGTAGGGAATATACACGCTGTCTAAATTAGAAACACAATGGTTAGTGTTATTACCCCTTAATACTTTGACATCTATTAGCAACATTTCCTGTATTACATTGCATTGTTCATATATTTATATTATAACAATTTCTCTTTTACAAATGAAATCTTTTCATATCAGTCACAAAACACATTGTCTATAGAAATCATTTAAGTTTTGGTTAAAGTTTCACTTATCTGTTTCACCAAGTTTGTCATGGAATTCAATCCATGTAAACACCTCTTCACCTAACCAACGAGAATGGAAATTACGACCAGTGCCCCCCTCCTCACCCTTCCTGAACCTTTCAATTCCAGAAAAACAAATAGACAGTGATGTGAAAAGGTTTGTTCTCTTGCATCAAGACTATGCACTCCAACCAAGAAATTTTCACACTCACAAGTCTTTTTGAGGATTTCCACTGGCTCTCAGTTCAACTCATGAAATACCTTGACTTGCAGCATGCATGGCGCCTTAACGCTGTAGGTTTTTGCAATTTACTTCTTCTTTCTTTCTTTCCTTAAGATGCCTGTGACTTTTCTCCTCCTCCTCCCTTGCTAGGCTTCTTTCCCATTGAGATGTTTTATTTCTAGCTAGAGAGGGGAAGTAACTCTCTCTAACTTACGCTAATTGAAAACTTTATCTAGAGTCTTTTCCCGTGAATTCCAAGACTTGTCATAATTTTTTTTAAATGAACTAAAATTAATCTTTTAAACATCAAATTTTCTCACTAGGCTTTCCACATCGTTGTGATTTACGAAGTCTTTATTAAATATTTACTACTTGCAAATGGGTTAGACTACTTTCAAATCGATTCCAAACACTGAAACTTCTCAAGAGTTGTTGGGATGGGATTTGCTTTCATATTGCTTGTATCCTCCTACACTATGGCTCCTCGAGAAACTTGAACATGGGTGGGACTACTTGCAAGTCGATTCCAAACACCAGAACTCCATAGGTTGGAATTGGTGTTGTTGTGATGGGACTTGCTTTGATATTGCTTGTATCCTCCTACACCATGGCTCCTAGAGAGACTTGAATATCTGTGGGACTACTTGCAAGTAGATTCCAAACACCAAAACTCCATAGGCTGGAATTGGTGATGAGACTTGCTTTCTACTTGCAAGTCCATTCCAAACACCAAAACTCCATAGGCTGGAATTGATGATATGACTTAGTTTCATATTACCTGTATCTTCCTACACTACAGGTGTATGGATGACGCATCCGGAGATTTAAACACTAGTAAGACTACTTATATTGATTTTTTAAGAATTAGATCTAATCTAGAATCTGAATAAATTTTGTATTTATTTAGGACTTGTCAAAAATTGTGAAAGATTGTTTTAAGTGGTAGTGCTCTTAAAGCCGTTCTCAAATTTATTACCGGAAAGAAAATCCTTTTCTTAGAAGTTGACTGCATCAAATTACACCTAGTATCAGATTGTTTTAATATATCAAATTACACAAAACATAATTATATGTAAGAAAACTACATACATTACGATTACAGCATATAGCAACTTTAATTAGACTATTAACGCTTCTATTTGATAGGGTATTTACAGTAACGAATACGTTAATCCATTGACATCGTTTAATCGCAGGAGAAGCCAGTGCCGCCTTAATAACGTCCTCCGTTTGTTCATGGAGGATCATGATCCTGATGTGTAAACCGCAAAGCACATCCGCGAATGGCTATATTGATGATTTTCAGCTGCTTATTTATATACCTGCAAAATATCTGAATAAATTTTGTATTTATTTAGGACTTGTCAAAAATTGTGAAAGATATTGTTTTAAGTGGTATTGCTCTTAAAGTTGTTCTCAAATTTATTACCAGAAAGAAAATCCTTTTCTTAGAAGTGGACTGCATCAAATTACACATAGAATTAGATTATTTTAATATATCAAATTACACAAAACATAATTATATGTAAGAAAATTACATATATTACAATTACAGCATATAGCAACTTTAATTGGACTACTAACGCTTCTATTTGATAGGGTACTTACAGTAACGAATCCGTTAATCCATTGACATCATTTATTCGGAGGAGAAGCCAGTGCCCCCTTGATAAGTTTGTTCATGGAGGATCATGATCCTGATCTGTAAACCCCAAAGCACATACGGGAATGGCTATGTTGATGATTTTCAGCTGCCTATGTATATACCTGCAGATTTTGGCTGTGGAATTTAAGAAGATACAGCTGTTTCGTCTAACTCCTTTAAGCCGACCGACAAACATGACCAATATGATTACAATCTTCCCTTTAGAGCTCCATTTCCCAGACAAACTATAAGCCACCTGCTCGCAATGCGCTTCAGAATTTATAGTAAGCTTCCTGAACAGACTACAACTATATCCCATTGAGATTCCAACATTCCCATATGCGCTGCAACAAGCAGAATGGCTCAGCGTTCATAAACTATCATCATCAGTTTTTTTTTCAGTAGAGAAGCTATTGAATTTCTGTATTTGCTGTGTAACTGCATGGAAAACGGATTGAAAACAAGAAACAACACTAACACATACTCAAGTGAAATCAAGTTTAATATACAAACTCAGAAGGTTTACAGTGTATATTTAAAGTTTATTATTATTGCGTACTGGAACTCTGTCAAACTTTTTAATAGTTTGATTGCACAACAACATGAATTGATTTAAATGCAGTTTGCAATTATATGTGCTATAATTTTCAATTTATTAAATATCATTTTATACTAAATTTATATTAATGTATTTTATGTACTAATACCATTTATTGTCAAATAGATTTTACAATGTTTTGAAATGAATGATCTCAAAGTGAGACTTCACTCATTTCCAAAATATTCCAAATTCTAAATAAAATTACACTCAACTTCACATAACTTGGCTTTTTATTCAATCAGATAAAATAAAACATTTACCTCACAACTTCGAATACGATATTCACAATTCTATAATTGAGGGGATCCTGAGAAATGCTCTCCCTTTCTGTAATGCAAATGACGATAACAGCTATAATCAAACAGCATGAATCGTGAAACAAAAGCTTCTGAAGTTGTACGCCTATGCTCCTCTCATTTGCATGGCATACATGGACCGGTTTGCAGAAATGCCCCGCTCCTCTCTTCTTTGACGGTGAACTTTTAAGCTCCATTACAACTTCCTCCCCTTCGGCCATATACACTGGATAAGGTGGCAAGTACCTGACAGCCATTAAGCTAAATCACTGAATCTTCATGTTAACCTCGCTAATAATGATCACATTTTCATCACGTTTTCATGATAAGAGTAAAAATAACACTACTCTAGATAGTTAAATATTATGAAGATGAAGAACTTGTTGAATTGAGGCTTGTGATCCATAATAGTTGTAAGAATAACTTCGGCATAAATCACATGTAGAAAGACCTTTGTCCACGGGTTTTGAACCAACCAGTGTGGTTCATTGTGGTTCATCATCAGGGCAATTTGAAGAAACAGATCCAGCTTTGCATGTTAAATACTCTAAGCAGAGACTCCAACAGCTATCTTGACCAACTTTCTTCTTACAAGATGAAGAACGTAAGAACTTGTTTGTTAGATTTAATAGATGCAATGAAGGCCAAGATTTATTAGATTTAAAGGTGTGTTCAAGAGTTCAATCCATATTAACATAAATTTATGAACAATTATGCTATGAAGATGTGTTTTATAGAACCTACCCCTTTCTAAATTTATTAGAAATGGTAAGAGATAAAAATGTTTGTGGTTTGACAGTAAGTCTACTTGGGCAAAGCCTGGGAGACCGTAGTTCAAATCTCTTTGAGTACACTGGCCTACTGTGGTGGATGCTCCACAAGCAGATTCCCCACCCAGGCCTTGGCAGCATGAGAGTCTCCCTTTGCTAAAATCATAGGATCTTAGTATATCTACTTGCAGGTAATTGGATAGGATCTACCATAGATTAGAACTGGCAATTATCATAGATTAAGACTGGTAATTGAATAGGATCTACCATAAATTAGAACTGGCAATTATTATAGATTAGGACTGGCAGTTACATATTCACAGTCATTAAAAAAAAACCTTTCCTAAACACTTCCCGAACCCATGGACCCGAATTGTGTGTTAAGTTAAATTTACTAGAAGAAAATGGTTTTCGAGAAAACTCACATCATGAGGATATATAGGACGATAATTGCAGGTGATAGGAGTTGAGGATCCACAACTGTTTCACCTGCATGCCTAATAGCCACAGATTGAAACCCTGCAGCAACCAACTTTTCCCATGTGTTCAGTCCATCCAACACTTCGGAACGCCAGTGCAAGGCACAGAACAGAACTAACTGAGCAGTGAAGAATCCCACAACTGTGATCACGAGCCAAACAGACAGCCTGGTTGGAAACAAGTGATCATACATCTTCCTAGATCCATTTTTAAGAATATATTCATACAACCTCCTGTTTGCTCCATCTAATCTGCTAAACCAGCAGAGAGTCCATATAATGGCTCTTAAGCATGGAGCATACATTGTATTGCCCAATAGCACTTGCAATGCTACTGTGATAAGCAAGACGCTATCCTTTCTAAAGGGAAACAAACTATCGTCCAGTGGAATGAATCCGCAGTTGGCAAATGATGACACAATTGTAAACACAGAGAATATGGACTTTTTGATATCTCTACTGTCTAGGATGTGCTCTCTAGCAGGAGAAAAAGAGAAGCAGAGTATTATAACTAAAATACCAACTAACTGAACTACCAGAAGGTATACCAGTGTAATATAGCTAAGAACGAGGACAGCTCGGTTCGTTAGATCTTCTTCAACAATATTGTCATCATTATACATCTCTTGATTTTCTTCTATTTCCTTGTATTTATGATCATCGCATGCCTGTGTGGATTTATCACATTTTGTACAGTTTGTTTCGGTTTCATGTTCTATATCGGTAATCCATTGATCAGAACTCTGTGTCTGAGAAAACTTGTTGGAAGAATTCAGATTTTCATCTCCAACAATATCCATTCTCACCTGCCACTCTTTTACTTCAGATTCTGATATATGCTTCTTATTAGTGGATGAAAGTCTTTTGAGATGTAGATAAAGTATGGAAGTGAAGACTTCCCCTCCCACTAGCATCAATATTGTAAGAATAACAAGCTGGTACGCAGAGAATTCTTGCATTCTCACAGCTCCCAGGCTTGTGACTGTTACTGCTGATACAGAAGTATAGAAAGCATCCAACTGGTTCAGATATCTTTGGCTTTTGGTTTGGGACATATGCAGAAGAAGAAAGCCCAATATAGAAATCCCAACAAAGTAAGTAAGATGAAGCCAATATGGGTCTAACAAAGCTTGAAAAGCCCAATAAGAAGCATCTCCCATGTATTTTAACAAGGAATGGCCGTTTCTGCCTTCTCTCCGTTTCTCCATGCTAAAGCCCACCATTTTTACCATGCACACAAGATCTTGATATCCTAATAACACAATTTCTCTTTTGTAATTTGGACGAAGCCCACCAGCGGACAAAGGACAGGCCCGTAACCTATTCTGGGCTTCCGTATTCTATTATGGAAAAAGCTGCGGAAGTTTTGAGTTGTACGAACTTATCATTTTGGATTCTAGCGCGCTCCACTATAGTTCGGTGGCCACATTGCTGGATGTTGTCAAATAATGGAGAAAGAGGTTCATGACTCAGCGCATTTTCTGTGGCGGCTACAGTCACCACGTATGTCCACCGAATGATGAGTAGCCATCTTTGTACTTTTTTTATTCGTAGTGGATATTTATTACCCCACCAATCCAATAATATCGCTTTTGATAGGAGGAAAGGTCATTTCCAAAACGGGGGTATGCTTTTTTTTGGTTTTATTTACCTAAACCCTTCAATAAAGAATGAATATTGAAGATTGACGAATGTAATATCCTTTTAAGAGATCAGAGATGAATAATTAAATATACTTTTAAGTTATCAGAGATGAATAAATTATAAGGAGATATCCAGAACGGGGGCACGCTTTTTTTGGGATTATAATGGAATTTTATTTACCTAACCCCTTCGATAAAGAATGAATATTGAAGATTGACGAATGTAATATCCTTTTAAGATATCAGAGATGAATAATTTTAAAATTTAATTAAGGATTATTAATTATAATTATTTAATCTTTTGAATTTCTATAAAGGGATGTATTTATTTTTTTATAATAAACCTCTAAGATTGTAAACCATGCAATTAATAATATGTTTATCATTAAAAGAGAATACATTATCATTATCTATCTAAGAATTTTCATCTTTTAATATTATAAATGATTATAAAATATTTATAAATGTATATCATTTTATTAAATAAGTCATTATACTTTAATAAAAATATAATAAAAATGAAAAAAGTTTTAATTTTTAATGAAATTTAATAAATATATAAAAATTATTTTATTAAAGAAATTTTTTTATATATAGAACATCTAAGATTTTTTTTTAGGGTTTTGGTTTTGGTTTTGGTTTTGGTTTTTATGGAGGACTAATGCATAGAACAAACTGTAGCAATAATGTATTTAACTCTTTTAGATAGTACTAATAAATAACCAAAGGGCTACTATTTAACTTCACACAATGATTTAAATTTATAAGGTGTGCTGAAAGAATAGTAAGGAGATATGATTGCTTTAAATTTCAGACAAAAATATAAAAATCATAAGTGGGACATAAGTGGGAAAACCTTTGTCCAATTTTCAAAATTTAAACAAAACACGCTTTTTAATTACGTAAGATATTGACAATTTTATGATTTAGAGGGAGCCTTTCAGATAGACGGTCCAATATCTCAATATCTTTATGATAATAACTTGAGAAGGAATTTTAAGAATAATTGTAACACATTTGTTCTCACTTGATATCTCTGTAAAACTTAAGCATATGCAGAATTAACAAAATGAATGAAACACATGAAAAAATTATAGAAGAAAACGAAATTGTATGATACCAAATTCATAATCCTTTTCTTTATTATCAGTGATCTAGAAGAAGCTTCTACATCAATGCTTTACAAAATTTCCTATGGAAAGGTACCACCTTTAATAACTAGTAGAAGAGAGTTATTTATACTAGTTTGGATAGTAAACAAAATATCCTAAACTCATTACAAAAATAGCTTGAAAAAAAATAGGAAAAGAAAAATGTTGAATGATGTGTCCTTATTAGGTAGGGAGTTGTTGACGATTGTTCCTTCAAAACTTGTTGTGTTGTCTTCTTGTTTGGATGGAGATTTAATCAATTGTTTCACACAATTGATTCAATAGCTTGAAAAAAAATAGGAAAAGAAAACTGCATAATGATGTGTCCCTATTAGGTAGGGAGTTGTTGATGATTGTTCCTTCAAAACTTGTTGTGTTGTCTTCTTGCAATTGTTTCACACAATTGATTCCACCTCCGCTCACTTGGTATCTCTAGAGTTACCATTCTTCTCAATATCTCATCAACTTCGATATATCTTTCAAAATTGGGTTTAGTGAGAAAAAGATGTCCAACTTCATATTTGATTGTGAGGTCAAGGCTTAAAGCTTCCAAAAACTCTTTTCCAGTAATCTATCTTTTTAGCCCTGCAAATTGACTGATGTCTGCTACAATAGTATATAATCTTTCACAGTAATCATCCAATTTTACTAGTTGATCATCTGATGTCACTAACTCTAGTAAACCTTTCTTTTTCAAAATACTGAATTTAGAATGAGACCTTTTCACTACAATGTTCAAAGATTCACACTTTGTTTTCAGCTAAGTCAGTAGATTCTTCTTCATTAGGACATTCTTAATTTCCAAATAATAGTTGTCTTATTTCGAATATTTAACTCCTGTAACTTTTGCCTTGCCTTGGAGTTTAGTACTTTGATCATCCCTGCTGCTTCTTTGGGTTTTGTGCCCAATGTTCCCCTCTGATTATCTATCTCTATCTTGCATCTAGCAATCAATTCTTGTTACTAAAAAATAATTTGAATAGATGTCCATATTTCTATTATGGAGTGGTTGATATCTAACTAGCTGTCTTCTTTGTCCTGGGCCAAAGTGTTTGCCATTAGAGTCTTACTCTCTAATTATTTGACCCTTTGTTCTAACCTGTGTGATTTTTGCATTTCCTCTACATACAAGGTGTCATTCTTTACCTTTTGTGACTCCAGGGCTTGGAAATTCTGGAGTAGCTTTTGATTTTGTTGTTTTCGTACCTGTAACTCCTGTGATAATATTGTTGCTTCAATTATTGCTGAAGATGAAGCAATGTCAATAGGAGATGAGCTTAAGTTTGTACCTGTTATGGGAATTGTTGTTACTCAGGTCACAACAAGCTGTTCTGCCTCTTTCTCCTTGAGCAATTGTTCTATTTTCTCTTCCATTTTCTTGATCTGTATGCTTTTCTCAATAATGAGCTTCAACATCTCCTCCCTATGTTGTTCATTTTCTACCATCTCTTTGGTTTGGGAATCCTTAGTTGAAGGCAGTTTCAACTATTTCTTCAAAGTTTTTATCTCTATATTCTTCTTCTGGAGTATTTCTTCAATTCCTTTACAGTCTTGGGGATCATATCCAATTTTGATAACAATATCTTCTAAAGACATTAATTTGTTATCTTTAGCTAAAGATGGCAGTTTTTCAATCTTAAGTTGTGACTGCACATTTGACAAGGCAGTTCTAAGCTTTGAAAGAGACATGGAAGTTGTAGTCATTATTGAAAATAACATTTCCCCTAATTGCCTATGCAAATCCATTTGGTCAATACGATGTGTCTGGTTTACATCAAATGAAAATATAGTCTTCTTGTAATTTGTTATAGATTTGGGAAATGGAATTTGAGCTTACAGAAATGCCATTTTCATCCATCCTCTTTCACTGTCAAAGGCAGAGAGAAGTCTATGCTGAGAAGTGGATGTCTGCTTCCAAAACCAACTGTATACTTGTGATTTAAGACTTTCATTTTTTTGTTTGATTTCTAAAAATGTTGAGAAGATATTACTATCTTCTACTGAGCTGATCTTAGTTGACTGAATAATCACCATTGGTTCAGTTGAAGAAGGAGTTGAAGAAGTAGAAGGAGGTTTGGGATCAGTGGTCCCTGTTGATGAAACATCTTCTGAATCTCCAAGATCAATGATTTCTGGTGGCTTGCTCCCTAATGACAGTGACAATCTGGTGTTCAATTTCTTTTGCAGTATATAGTACTCTCTAACTTATTCTATGGCTGACTGAGTTCTCTCTCTAGCTCTTTTGTGTTGATTACTTTGAGTGACTATAGCCTTTACCTGTGGAGTGGATATAACCTATTCGTCTGCTTCTGTGAGAGTTCCTTTAGACCACTTCTCCTGGTTCATAAACTTATCTAATTCTGGCTTGGGAGCATGGTTGTAATGTGTCACCTTCAACTAAACTCTTAGGGCTAAAATGATCCAAAAAGGATCATAAGACTAGTTGAATCTTGGCTGGAGATTCATACTCTTCAATAATTTGTCTACCTTTGTACTTGCAGACCTAGTATTACAAATGAATGTCCCTACCTTGGCTTTGAGTTTGTACTATGACCTTTTCTTGCTTGAGACAAAATGGACTTCATCCATATTTATCATGTGCCTGATGTATTCCAGTGAGAATATCCTCATTGACACATACTTAAGCAGTTTGTATGGAGACAACTCACTACCATATATCCTAATCTCAGTGTAGTTTTGGTAGAGGTGTGAGTCACCTATCTTGTTCTGCTCTGATAAGTGCAATGTCTTCTTAATCTCTTCTCCAATTCTAGTCTTTGCTTGGCTATTGAGTAATTGAAGAACTAGATGTACAAAAGAATCTATAAACTGAGAGAAAGTAAACTTTGGTGATGTTTCTTGCACTAACTCTATCCAGTGAATCACTAATTGATTCACTCCCTACTCATCTTATCTGTTAAGTTGAATGGGCAATGAATCTCATTGTTGAAACAAAATCAAATGGATTATGACTAAGCTATATCTGAAAATTCCTTGACTGGAAAAATTCATAAATTGTTCATGTATATTATCAGCCAGGAATTGGCTATAATTATACGTGAAAGTAGGTTGATATTATTTGCTGAAAATGGAAAAGAATTCAAGGATGACTTCATCAACAGATTGATCATTTTCATAGCCTAGGAGGTATGATAGTAGGGAGATAATATGTCTAGTGGCTTTAGGGAACATAGAAGATGGATAAGGTGGATTTCTTTTGGAATTTAGCATCTTCTGGTAGAAAAATTCCAAAGATAAGGGCTCTATGTGGGAAAGTGAGTTTATTGTAAAGGTCCATGAGCGCAGCTAGTGAGAAAAGGCTGAGGGAGTCAGATGGAGGTATCATTAACATTTGGTTTATGCTCTGAGAAGTAATGTTGATCAGGATTTTCCCATCTTGAGTCATCACTATTTTTTGTACAGGATCATACCTGGCTTGACGCCAAGTGATTAAATCAAGGATGTGATGAGTCTTGGGAAAGGAGTACAAGGGCAAAAGTGTCTCCTGGAAATGAATGGGATCCTCTTTATTAGCATATTTCTGCTTTAACCATAAATGCAATTCGTGGAAATTGAATTCGCATTCACAGTCAATAGCTTTGAACAGGGATTCTACAAGGGGAAGGTGATCTAAATCAAGTAATGTTATAGATGGATTTCCTTCTTCGACAACTTTCTGTGTTTTAGCCTTGGGAGCCATTTTTCTGCAGGTGAGGGATTTGGAAATTGTTTTAATTGAAAGACGGATGATAGGGGAAAATAAACAGAGTGAAAAAGGTTTTAGGTGATAGGACAAAAGCAAAAAAGTGGTAAAATGTAGAGCCATGGTGTATTTATAAATGGAATCGGGCTTAATTTGTAGTTTAAATCTAGCCGTAGGCAATTAATTTGTAGAAGAGCGAGAATTAATATCTAACGGGAGATTAAACAGTTAACTGGGGCTGGTAACGACTTTGGAGCATAGGGTGCAACGAATTTTCAATGTGGCCGATGGCGAATGGGTGAGATATAATAGACTAGTGACGTGGATGGTTGTGAATGGAGGAAGGGATAGCGGGTCTATGACATGGCACAGGAATAAGGTCAACAGTTGGATGGAGGGAAACTACTAGAGGGATTTCGGGGGGTGTGGTGGGTTTTGGTTTTTGGCTTTGGGGGCCCGAAACACCACAGGAATGCCACGTAGCAAAATATGGAAGCCATTAAAACTACTTTTCGTATCCGCCCTCGTGTTAATGGGAAATGACTAAATGGGGGCTGAAAATCCTCCTCCGTCGTTGGTTCAGGTAGAGGGAAATTTATTCATTGAAAGGTGCCTCACGATTATTTGATATTGATTTGAAATTTTGTTGCTTCCACCCATCATGTGTTATGGCCTTTTTGCAAAGCAATCAAGTTTAAACAATAATGAAACCCTAATTAAGGAATTTAAACATTATTTTAACCTAAACAACAATTTCAAAGGCGTGTTTAAGCTAGGAACCTTAATTTCTATTTTCTAAAGCAAATATTCTTCTTTTATTGCTTATCTAACGTTTTTTTCATTTGCCTTCCTTTTTTAGAGAAACTACCCTATCATTTTGTTTATGATATTGACCTGAAATAATAAATAAATCCTAACATAATTTTTATTTTCAATTTTGTTTTTGGTGCATATCCTAACTTATCATTTTTTTATGGCATTTTGATTTTTTCATGTAATGACTAGCTTATAAAAAATAAAAGAGCTACACATCGGCTCTAACTAGGGACTGCTTTCTCCTCTAGAATGCAGAGAACTTGCAGATCCATGTGCCTTCTCCTCAGGCTATGGAGTTTTTGCTATAAAAATCATACTGATAGTTGAAAAGTAAAATAAAACCGGACTTTATACAATCATTGTAGTAAAATCTACTTCAACTTCTCAATACTGAATATAATGCTTCATAAATCTTCCATTAATAGGAAATGTAGAATATTGTCCCTCTAGATTTTGTAACACAAAAGTGTTGTTCCCTTTTACTTCAGCAATAGCTAGAGGTCCACACCATATATTGTCAAACTTTCCATGTTTTCCTTTGTCTTCTCTTCTAGAATCCCATCTTAGAACCAAATCTCCCTCCTTGAAGTTGCTTTCCCTAGATCTTCTATCAAACAACCTATTCATTTTATATTTTTTCAATTTTTATTGGACCTCATCTCTTTCCTTATCTAGTTCAATTATTTGATTTATCCTCCTTGAAAAATCATTAGGTTCATCAATTATTTCCTATAGAAACTTTAAAACAGGGAAAGTCAAGTTGGTAGGGAAAATTGCATCTTTCGCATAAACTAGCTGAAAAGGAGATTTTCCAATAGATCTCTTTGGAGTAATCCTATTGGCCTAGACTGCATAAATTAGATGAGTGTCCTAGCTCTTTTTATGATCTGCTAAAGTTTTTCTAATACCCTTTACCACACTTTTATTAGATGATTCCACAAGACCATTACCTTGAGGATAATATGGAGTTGAATGGTGTAACAAAAACTGATATTTCTAGCAAAACTCAATCAACTTAATATTGGAAAATGTTGTGGCATTGTCGATAACAAAATTTGGCTTGGCCAACCAAACATGGATAAAATGTTTTCTTCAATGAATTTGATCACTACTGCATCAATAACATTTCTTACTGGAATTGCTTCCACCCATTTAGTAAAATAATTTGTTGTAGTGAGGATCCATCTATGTTGATTGCTTGAAGTAGGATGAATCTGTCCAATAAAATCTAATCCCCATTGGAGAAAAGGTGTTGAGACCAGTCTTGGGATTGGTGGAAGAGGTGGTAGTTTTTGCTTACCAACAAACATCTGATAAGGGACACAACTTTTGACCTTTGCTCCTACTCGTAAGAACAATATTGGCCAATAAAATTCTGCCCTTAATATCTTATATGTTTTTTCCCTCCAAGCATAATGTCCTCCACAAAATCCTGCATGAAACTGATCAATGATCCCTTCGGTCTCTAATTATGTTAAGCACAATAACAAGATATTGAGTGGGCCTTTCCAGTACAGATTTGCATTTATGATACAATATTTGACCGCTTTCAACTTGAGATTTTTACACTGAATTTTGGAAAATGATGCAGGACATTCAAAATGAATCAAGAAATTCACAATATATTGATACCAATTTGATAAAAGAAATTTCTCATCAATATGTGTAGAAATGGTTTGATGTGAAGGTAAATGTTCTTGTGGATTCTTTTCTTCAAGATGCTGGGAAGGTTCTTGTGTCAGAAATAATACTGAGAGGGGGGGTGAATCAGTATTATCAGATCAATAATTTAATTTTCAAAAACTGATCTGTATACGCTACTTCAGCTTAGTGAACTAGCGTGTATACACAACTATACTTAATGAAACTAGCATATATGCAGAGATCTTTTGATTTACCCAAATTATCATGTAGTGAACTTTAATCAATATATCAAGAATTCATTAGATAGTGCAGTAAAAGTAGAATAAAGCAACACACATAAACACCAAGATATAAGGTGGAAACCCAATGTGGGTGAAAACCACCTGCTGCAATTGTCTATGTCCTCTTTTAATAATAAGAAAATTTTGCTTACAATTTTTGTACTGGTGCAGCCTTATACCAGCACGCAGGCTTTTACCTGCAAAAGGCTACAACCTTCTCTCGTTCTCTAACTTCTACTGGAAGGGAGCTACAACCCCCTAACTCTTGTACTAGCTGATATGTTTACTAGTACATAGGTGCCAGCCTACAGAAGGCTACAACCTTCTCCTTTCTTACAGGGACCACATTTCATAAATTTTCAGACTAGATCCATCAACAACATCATTCAATCATCAAATATATCTACATCAACCAATATCCTATTGAACCAACCATAACCAAATTGATCAATCACTTTGACAACCCATCAATCTGATCTTTCAGAATGTTGTCACTAGAATACAGTAGCCAGAACCCAAGCCAAAACCCAGAACACTACAACAACAAACAACAGCAACTAAAACATATATTATAAGGTATATGCTACTTTCATGTGCCGAACCTACGTGTATGCACACTTTCCTCAAATCCAACCAGTGTATACATCTAGAAATATTAATTCATAATTCTGCAGCTATACCAGACTTCAGTTACACCTAGATCATATCATTTATAGAATAATATATGGGTCAGAATTCAGATATGAACAAAAACACATAATGATAGTTCATTTTACACCTTAAGATCCTGATCCATCATTAGATCTTATCCTCCATCAACCACTAAGGTTCCTCCTTAGTTTAGATCCAGCAATGCACCATAACCCAATAACCTGCATACTAGATTTCACTCTTCATCATATATTCAACGCTTGAGTTCCTTGGCCTAATGGTCTTCTCCTCCTTTTATAGTTTTATGCCTTTCTCAATACAATGGACCAAAACCACTTAGAACCAATACCTTGGATCAAATACTTAGGGTCAATACCTCGGACCCAATACCTTGGACCAATACCGTGGATCAAAATACCATGGATCAAATACTTCGGACCAAAAGCTTAGTTTTCCAAGGTATACGTGCTTTTTCTTTTGTGAAGGTGTGTGTGTATGTATACGTGACTTGTATACAGTGAACCCACATGTATCCGCGGCTTGGCCAATGGTGAACCTGCGTATACTTCTCTTCCTTCATTCTGTAAAGTATGATCTGTAACCGTGAGTTATTAACCTAATGTATTATGATTTGTCATCTAGGAGAGTTTCCATCAAGGAAAAGACCTATGTCATAATGCCAACAATCCCCCCCTTTGGACTTGATGGCAACAACCACACCAAGTCACTCTCCCCCTTTGACATCAAGGGTAAAGGGTCATGCTCCCCTTGAGTGCATGCTGAATTCTCTGATATGCTAAAGTGTGTTGATTGAGCTCCCATGATAAAGTCCATGCTCCCCCTGAGCACAAGCAAGGTCTACAAAAAGATGTTCTCAAAGAAGAACATGACTCTACACATGCATCAAAAATGACCTTCCTATCACCAATGACTCATACATACATCCATCTCCCAACAAAGTGGCGATATACCAAGTTTGACTCATCCACCCAACCAAGTGGAGATATATCAATTGTTTATACATGTCAAAAACAAGAAACATTATATCATCCATCACATAGTGGGGTTACAAATTAGGTCTTTTTCATGACCGTTACATTAAAAGATATACTTGACATATATAACAGAGACCAAATATCTTAAACAAGACCATGATAGTCATCAACAACTATCATCAACAGCATATGTCAATCAGCATCTAGACCAACAACCATGTTCTCCCCCTGAACCTGTTAAACCTGAAACAAAATCTGCACCAAGATAATTCCAACAATGCATTATTAGAAGCATATGCTCCCCCCGAACCTGTGTCAGATGTTCATTGTTAGATCTAATCATTTTATATTTTAGAAAATATTACGGCTTATCATCATTCAATATTATATATTAATATATATATATATATATCAAGTTATCAACAACTTATGCGAGCCAACATATTTCCACATGTCATCAACAAACTGTAACCATCATCAAGCAGAGTAGATAATTCACTAAACCATATCAGACCCCTTCCTCCTAAGTCTGGTCCACTGCTTTTCCTCAAACCAACATATACGCGTCTATATCCATCGAAACCTATGTATATATGCGACTACACTTCATGAAACCCACGTATAACCACCTTTCTCTGAAGAAGATAAGATTTAACAACAGGATGATGCAGCAACTACTCCTAGCTTTTGGCTGAGATATTCAAAGGTCTCTCTAGGCAGTGGTTTAGTGAATATATCAACAACATGTTCTTTGGAGGGAACATACTCCAATTTGACCTTTTGTTCAAGCACTTCTTCACTTAGAAAATGATATTTGATGGGTATGTGCTTGGCCTTGGAGTGCATGAATGGATTCTTTGAAATACTGATGGCACTTGTATTATCACATAGAATGGAGATGGGTGGGGTACATGTGATATGAATGTCTTGCAAGCTTTGCATCATCCAAAGTAGTTGTGTGCAGCAAGATGCAACAGCCACGTATTCTGCTTCAGCTGTAGATAATGCAGTTGAAATTTTTTTCTTGCTGAACCAAGACACTAACCTGAAACCCATAGAATGCACCACCACTAGTGCTTTTTCTGTCATCAACACTTCCTACCCAATCTGTATTTGTATATGCATGAAGTGTAAGACCTATATCTCTAGGATACCATAAACCAAATTTTTGTGTTCCTTGAAGATATTTGAAAATCCTTTTAACTTCCTGAAGGTGTGTTTCCTTAGGATTTGCTTGGAATCTTCCAAATATTACCACTACATGCATGATGTTCGGTCGGGTACCTGTTAGATTCATCATTTGAGCTAAGATTGCATCCTGTTATCATTGGGGTACATACTAGTTTAGAATCTTCCATGCCGTACTTTTTCAAGATCTGTTTGAGATATTTGGTTTGTGAGAGAAAAATACCATCTTTATTTTGTTGAACTTGTAGACCAAGAAAGTAGGTAAGCTCACCAAGCAAGGACATTTCAAATTCTTGCTGCATTACTGAGGCAAAATTCTAAATCATGGATTCTTCATTGCTACCAAATATGATATCATCGAAATACACAACAATTATTAGTAATTTATCAGTGTCCATATTTGTATATAGATTGCTATCTGCTAACCCCTTCGAAAAAACTTGTTGGTGGAGATATTTGTCAAGATGGTAATACCATGCCCTTGGAGCCTGTTTTAGACCATAGAGAGATTTTCTGCGTTTGCATACAAGTTTTGCATCATTTCCAAGTATGAATCCTTTTGGTTGTTCAATATAGACTTCTTCTTCTAAGTCCCCAGTAAGAAAGACAGATCTTACATCCATCTGGTATACTTCGCATTTCTGAAAACTGGAAAGGGCAAGAAACATTCTTATGGCTTCAAGTCTAGCAACAGGTGCAAAATTTTCTTCAAAATCTATACCTTCTTGTTAAGCATATCGTTTACAAACAAGTCTCGCCTTGTTTCTAATAACTTCTCCATTTTCGTTCAGCTTGTTTTTGAATATCCATTTAGTTCCTATGATATTCTTATCATGAGGTCTAGGAACTAATTCCCAAGTATTATTCTTTTCAATTTGCTCAAGTTCTTCATTCATGGCCTTGACCCAACATTCATATTTGCATGCTTTATTTACATTTTGAGGTTCTATGGAAGATAGTAATGCTAGATAGCTTGAGGCATCGACAATGATTCTTCTTGTCTACACACCTGCCCCTTTTTCCCCTAAAATTTGAGTTTCCGTATGATTTTTCTGAACATACCTGGACGGAGTCTTTTCTTCTAGCGTTATCTCTTCTTCTGGTGCTTCATTGGTTTCTTCTTCAGAATCAATGTGATTTGATGTGGGAAAATGTTTCTCATATTCTTCATTGTCATAACCTTCAGTTTTTACCTCTTTTGTATTTTTTCATGCTTCATCAACCACAGCATCAATACTTTCAATAATTTTCCCAAGTCTTTTATTATAACATTTATATCCTTTACTTTGAGAAGAGTAGCCAAGAAGAATACCTTCATCTACTCTGGGTTCAAACTTACCAAGTTATACATCAGTCCTTTTGATGTAACATTTTCTTCCAAAAACTTTGAAGTATTTTATAGTGAGAGTCTTACCATACCAAAGTTCATGTGGAGTTTGAGTGCTGTTTACCCGAACATTTGCTTGGTTGAGAATAGTGACGGCGGCGAATGTAGCTTCATCCCAGAAGGTTGTAGGAGTTCTAGATTCATCTAGCATAGCATGAGCCATTTGTTGAAGAGTTTCATTCATCCTTTCTACCACTCCATTTTGCTGAGGAGTCCTTGCAGTGGAGAAATACATTTTTATTCCATGTTGTTCAAAAAAGTCAAAGAATTCATCCAAGGTAAATTCCCCTCCTTGATCAGATCTGAGGCATTTGATTTTGCGATCTAATTCATTTTCAACCAAAGCTTTGAAGGCTTTGAACTTTTCAACTGGTTCATCTTTATGCTTTAGAAGACCTATCTAGCACGTTTTGGAAAAATCATCAATGAATAATATAAAATATTCTTCTCCACGAGGTGACTTTTTCCTTGATGGTCCACATAAATCAGTATGAACAAGTTTAAGAAGCTTACTAGTTGACCCTTCCTTTTTGATGAAGTGAGATCTAGTTTACTTACCGAATTGAAATGATTTGCATATAGTATTTTAAGGAATGTTGATATCTGGAAGATCACGAACAACGTGGAATCTGCATGCTTTTCTTATTTGAGAAAAGCTTAGATTCCCCAATCTTCTGTGCCATAGCCAGTTTTCATCATTTTTGCTTAGATAGCATTGTTGTGGTCCTCCCTTGAGTATGTATAGGTTGTGTAGAGTTCTTTTACCTTTGATCATAGTTTCTCCTATATCAAGCTCACGAACAACACATCCATTTGATCGAAACACTACTTCATTTCCTTGATCACACATTTGAATCACACTTAACAAGTTATGCTTTAAGCCATCAACATACATAACATTCCCAGCTTTAACTTTTTATTTCAAGAAAATAAAGACTTTACCTTTTATGACAACAGGAGTGTCGTTTCCAAATCAGACACTCTTTTCCTTTAAGGCATTATATGAGTGTAACTTTTCTTTGTCACCTGTCATGTGTTTTGAGCATCCACTATTGATGTACCACTGGTTTTCTTGTCCTTCTGCATACAAGGCTATACCACATCTTTCTGTTTGTGGTCTTTCGTTCTCCATATTTTGGGATTTAATGGAGTTTGCTCCTTTTTAGATATTTGCCAAAATTTACTCATGCATTTAGATTCTTCATGGCCAAAGTTGTTACAGATTGAGCATTCTATTTCATTTTCAAGAAGAGAAAAGTTATTATAGGAACTTTTCTTGATCCCTGTCACATTCCTTTGATTTCATGCTTCTCTAGTCATAATGGTTTTGTAAGAAACACATTGAGAAGCTTTGTTTCCAAAATTATGACATGAGAAACATTGACCATTAAAGAAGTTCATGTGATTATCGAATGTACTGACCTGGTGATTGTAGTTTCTATTGATATTTGTCTTTGAAGCAAATTGAGTATGATTTACCTATGGTTGATTGTGGCTTTTGTTCATCCTTGAAGTAAATTGAGCCTGATTTACCTGGTGATCAACTTTATGACTTGGCTGATGATTGTCAAACTATTCATTGCTCTTTGTTGCATCAAGATAGATTTTAGTGGAGGTTGATGGCTTCTGTGATTGAGATGCTTCTTTAGTATATCCAAGACCTGTCTTTATCAGAGGAGAATGCTGCACTTTGATAATTTCATTTAAGGTTCTTGATCCTTTAGCAAATCTAAGATTGAGAGCTTTTGTTTTATCAAGATCGTTTCTTAGACCCACAATTTCACATTCTAGTTTTTCATTGTGTTTTTCTTTTTCAGCAAGTTGGTATGTCAAGGTATCTATAATCATATTATTTTCTTCTAAACAGATTTTGAGTTTAGATATTTCTTCATAAAGGTCATCTTCATCTAAAGCATCCAAAAAATCATCATCTTCAGAATCCATCAGAAGTCTATAGTCATTATTATTTTTATTTTCATCACTATTTGATAGACCAACACTATCTTCATGAGTATAGTAGCTCTTTTTACTTACACTTTGTTTTCTATACCATTTTGCAGATTCCTTCCCTTTATCATATTTATCTTTATGAGGACATTTGGTAGCATAATGACTGACTCTACCACATGAAAAACATTTGAAAGGTAGTTTACCTCTGAATCTTCTGGAACCTCGTTGAAGCTTCTTGACAAAGTTTACTCCGTCTTCTTCTTTTGAAATATGTCCTGATTCATTGAGTTATTCGTTTCCCTTTGTTGAAGCTTTAAATGCGGCTTCTCTCATATCTGATGAACCTCCTTTTGTCATCTCAAAGGTAGTTAAGATTTCGTGAAGCTGTGCCATAGTAATAGTCTGTAGATCTTGCTTTTCTTATATGGCAGATACTTTTGATTCAAATTTAGTAGATAAGGATCTTAAAACTTTTTCAACTAAGGTAACTTGCTTTATCTCTTCACACAGATTCTTCATGCAATTAACAACCTCATCTATACGTAAGAAGTAACTAGCTATACTTTCTTCATTGTGCATCATGACAGTTTCATATTGAATTCTGAGAGCTTGTAGATTAGCACGTTTTACCTGAGAGACTTCTTCATACCCTAGAACGATTTTGTCCCATATTTCTTTAGTTGATTTGAGCTGCATAACTTTGACAAACTCTGATTGTCACAGACTTCCTAATAATGTATTGATAGCCTTGGCATTGGTTTCATATTACTTTTTACCTGTCGTATCTGTAAAAATTGTTGATGGAAATGTATATCCTCCTTCCACAATTTCCGAGACATTTGTTCCAAGAGATTGGAGATAGGCTATGGCACTCATGATGAACCCACGTGTGTACATATACGTGATTTGTATACAGTGAACCCACGTGTATACGCAGCTTGGCCAATGGTGAACCTGTGTATACCTCTCTTCCTTCATTCATGTTTTATTTTGATCTGTCATCTAAGAGAGTTGCCATCAAGGACAACACTTGTGTCATAATGCCAACATCTTGTGGATTCTCTTCGTTGAAATTTTTGGAAGGTTCTTGTGGACTCTCCCCTTTTGCATAGACAAAAGATTCTTGTGGATTCTTCTCATTTGAATTTTGAGAAGGTTCTTGTGGATTCTCCCTTGGTATTTCCAAAATAGTGTTGATGCCTAGCACTTTACAATTAGACTCAGTTAGAAGCTTAGCTAATCCTTGACCCTTTACTAGCTTTGTAGTTTTGATAATTAGATCATATTCCAAAATTTGGGTGATCCATCTACCTCTTTTCCCATCTATATCTGGTTGGGTGAGAATAGCTTTATGGGAACATAGGATATGATTGTTGAATTTAGAACATACATGCTAAAATATTTCAAACACTGGACTAGGGCATAAGCCTGCTTCTCAATTATGTCATATTTGAGCTGAGCAACTCTCATGACTTTGCTAAAAAAGGCTATAGGTTGGTCATGAGAATCTTCATTCTTTTGTAATAAGACAACAACAAGGGTTTTTTCAGAGGCAAAGGAAAATATAATGAATGATTTGGCATAATCAAGACTAGCCAAGGTCGGAGCTTCAGAAATAGATTTCTTGATTTGATCAAATGCATGTTTGGAAGAGACAGTCCATTTAACTTCATGACCCTTCTTAAGCATATCAGTTATATCTTTGACAATTTCAAAATAATTAGGTATGAATCTTCTTAAAAAGTTGATTTTACCAAGAAAAACCTGAACTTCCTTTTTATTTCTTGATAATGATAATGTCTGAATAGATGATACTTCATTTGGATCAATGACTACATTTTTAGAAATTATATGGTCAAGCAATTTTCCTCTTGTGATATCTAATAGAGACTTCTTTGGATTCAACGATATTCCGAATTTCCTACATCTTTCAAAACCTTCATCAAGTACTTTAAATATTTTTTATCAGAATTAGAAAAGGCTATAGTTGAGACTGAAAAATGAGAATATATTCTAATGCTCAATCGATAACTTCTTTATGTATCTAAATTATTTATTAAATCTTGATTAAAATATTTTTTTTATTAAATTATTATCAAAGATTTACCATACCAAGATTTAAATATTGTTTACTAAATTATTATCAAACATTTACTATACCTGTTGTTTATCATACGTGGTTTGGATTAATAATAACGCATTCAATTATGTAACGTCTTTGCTCCTCCATGCCCTTAATTTCACTCCCGTGCATTCACAACTGTCACCTTGTCATCACTACATTCACACCCATAGCAGGATATCGACTATGCGTTCAAACCCGTCACCCTGTATCCTACATTCAAACCCATCACCTGCGTTCACACTTGTCACGGTGTTATAGCAGCATATACACTAACAGGTTTTATTAGTTTATGTTTTAGGATTTATTTGTTTTAAGTTTTAGGTTTATTCAGTTTAGTGTAGGTTTATGTTTTAGGTTTTAGTAATTAGGTTTGTTACTTTAAGTTTAAACCTTTAGATTTATTGCTTTAGTTTTTATTAATTCATGTTTAAAGTTTACTAATTTAGGTTTATTATGTTTAAAAGTTAATGTAATAATAGCTAAAGTTAAAGTAATTAGGTTTTATTTTTCTAAGATTTTAATAATATTATGTGTTTTTTTTGTATTTGAGAGGAACTTAAGAGACTCTCCAAAAACAAGGTCACAATCAAGGGGATTTGGATCTCTCAGTTTTATGAGGACTCACATTACTTCAATCACTGATTGAGCTACCCTGGTTTTATTATTAGGGTTTATAATAATAATACTTGATTTTATTAGGGTTATAATAATATTAGGTTTATAATATTAGATTTAGTATATAATATTATTGCGTTTTATTAGGCTTATAATAATATAAAATGATGATGATGATGATAATAATGATGATTAACATCCACTAAAATCAATATGGGCTTAAGAAAGTAAGAGAATAATTAAGAATCTTTCATATTTTATTTCTATGATAAAATAGAAGAGAGAGAAGTGTTCCGAGATCACTAAATTTTGTTGACGTAAAATGTCAAGAAGGTTGGTAGTGTGGAAAAGGTTCTCGAAATGAGAACAAATGTAAGAGTGAGGAAATCCAAGAGAAAGTGTTTTTCATCTTCAACCCTCTTTTGTCCGAAGTTTTTTTGGGATCCGACCAATGCCTGGTTTCAATTCGAAGCTCATGGGAATTAGTCATAGCATTACAATTTTCATTTTCTTCTTAGCACTATTGAAGATATAAAGATAATTCTACTTAGAAAGATTGAGGTTGATCACCTCCCAATAATACCTTAGCTTCTTTTTTCCTTCTAACTCCTTATCATCCCACAACTCATCCTTAAATTTGTAAGTGATGGTATTTTTAATATTATCCTTATTCTCCAAGATTATCTCCTTTAT
Organism: Pinus taeda; assembly: GCA_000404065.3. Classification (NCBI taxonomy): domain Eukaryota; kingdom Viridiplantae; phylum Streptophyta; class Pinopsida; order Pinales; family Pinaceae; genus Pinus; species Pinus taeda. Next base: position 176,186 of record APFE030248065.1, read on the forward strand.
CTCCAAATGGTCAAGCTAAGACTAGGTATCTTTTTCTAAAATCGCTTGATTCGAAGGTGGGGGTTTTTGCTAGAGTTAGAAGCAATTTTGTAACCTATTTCTTTCAATATTGTAAATTTTCTTTTTATACAATAGATACCTAAACATAGCCATGCTTGTAATGGGAAAAAGGCTATTTTCGATTAAGAGGATAGGGTAGGGATTATTTGCTTTAGTCTTGAGGTTGTAGGTTATAAATTGCTTTTGGATAACCTCGATCTTCCTCCATAATTCTCTAGATATACTGCAACCCCAAACCTCACATTCATATAATATAGTAGGGGTGATGAGAGTCTCAAAGAAGTACTTTTTTTTACTCCATACACAAATATCTGTCAACTTACAATTATTTTCAAGCTCATAATAAGTTTTATAGCCTCTTATTATCCTTTTCTCAATGCTATAATTCTAGTTGAGCTAATGATGAATGTCATTACCTAAATATTTGTAAGAAGAAACCTTTTCCAAGTGATTTTTATCGTAAATTAAATCACCATAGTTGATCTTTTTGGATTTAATTATCATGAATTTAGTCTTGCCGATATTAACTGTCATACCAATCTTGGAGCAGTAACGATGGAGGATTCTAGGTTGTTTGTTGAGATCATCATGGCTTCTGGCCAAAATAATAGTGTCTTAAACATAAAGGCGAAGACTAATTACCATACCAATGATCTTGGGCCCATCACATCCTATAGCTTCTAAACAATCTTCTAGCTTATCAATGTAAATGCCAAAAAGGGTAGGTTACAGGGGACACCCTTTCTTAACTCTGATATTGTATTTAATATCTTTAGACCAACACTCAATGGTCTCAAGCTTGGAAATAGCATTCTCATATAGCCTAGTCACAACAACCCTCAACTCAAGAGGAACCATTATCTTTTCAAGTCTCTTCCAAAGTTTATCCCAAGGAACTGTGTTGAATGCCTTTCTAAAGTCAACAAAACAACAAAAGGGATTGCGACATTCGTTAGTAATGATTCTCGGAGTAAGAAGATGGTCAATAGTTGAGTGACAATATAATGTTATAGGTTTTTATTAGGTTTATAATAATATTATATAACACTAAAATTAATTCTTAGTAAAAATTTCTTTTAGAAAATTATTGATAAAATAATATTAATATTAATAATATTAATACTAATATTATTAGTAACTATAATAATATGAACTAATATATTATTAAATCAACAATATTATGCTAATTATAACATAAATATATTGTTGTTGTAATAGTAATATTCATGGTCAACCATGATAAACCATGGTCAACCATAGCATCAACCATGATAACCCATGATGGTATATCAAGATCTGTATGGTTAGAATCATTGTCCATGGTCAACCAACGTCAACCATGGTCAAATAAGGTTAACCATGGTTATAATGGTCAAGCATGGTCAACCATGATTTACTATGGTCACCCATGATTAACAATGATCAACCATAATGGTCAATCAAGATCTCTATGGTTAGAATGGTCAAACATGGTCAACCAAGGTATTTATAATTGAATATGCTTAACCGTAATGTTCAATCAAGGTTTACACTCAACCATGATCAATCATGGTTAACCATGGTCAACCATGATCAACAATGGTAAAGCATGGTCAACCATGGTCAATAATGAGCAAACATGGTCAATAATGAGTAACCAGGGACAACCATGGTCAACCATGGCCAACCAAGGTCATCTAAGATCAACATGGTTAGAATGGTCAACCAAGGTCAACCATGGTCGATCACCAGGCTTTAAAGTTGACGCATGTATACACGTTTTCACCATTTTTACCTGTCAAATATAATTTATTTTAAAATAAATAAGTAATTCTTAACTTGCAAATAATTTTAAAAAGTGTCATAATGGCATATAAAAAAATTACAATTTCAATATATTATATATATATATATAATATATATAATATATATATATATATATATTATATATTTCTTTTTTTCTTTTAAACATGGACAAATTTTCTATTTCTCCAAAAACCCTATTTTCGATTTTTTAATACCACGAAAAAACCTACGCAGGATGTTTGCGTTGAAAACATGGACTTTGTCCTATATTAATTATTATATTTATGCATGGAAAGCTTGTCCTACATCGAATCTGCACACAGATTTTGTTGACAATGGGCATTATTTGGAGTGTGCCACTAAGAGGAAAGCAGTAGTCTATAACGCGACTTTTTGAAAGTCTTTCCGGCGGATTTTTCCGGTCAAAATCCGGCAGCAATTCATTGGAATCCCAAGTTTGATAGCTAGTTTCTGCACAATCAATGGCTCCCAGGGGTTTTCCAGGGCGCTTAATCCAAATATGCAGTTAAAAAACCATTTTAACTGCTAAAAATCAAGATTTAACCTCATTTCTTCCGCCAGATTCTGTCAATGGAATCTCTAAAAAGTCGCATTATAGACAACTCCAAGAGGAAATAGTTGGTCTAAGTTAATTCACATATTAATGAGAAGTACACTAATCAACTCCGAGGGTGTAGGAATTTACAGGGTAAGTTCCTCAGACTGAACACCAAAAGGACACCGCTCACAAACAGATCATAGATCAATACACCAGTATTTTGACGTGGTTAAAACCCTCTTGCAATTTTTACTTAATTTTTTCTAACATCATAGAATTATAATTGATTTAATAGTTGTGCTTTATTTTGATTACTTGAGAGAGTGTTGGGTGATTTAATTGTGAGTTAAATCCATGTCATTAATTTTCAACACGGGGTTCATAGAACTGGCGAGGTATACTTGTACTATATGCACTATGTAGTTATTTATCATAATAGATTAATCTAATGAAGTTAAAACTAATTACCAAATAAGTTAAACCAATTTAATCCAAACCAAACCTAACATAAAGAAATTGAAATCACACTTGCTGAAAGGAAAAGAACACTTGCATAAAATGAAAACACACTTGCTGAAAAGAAATGAAATAAAATGAATACACTATGTTACCAATATGTAGAAATGTGTGCAAATTGTGGTTGATGGGGCCCCTCCATTCCTCATCAAGCACACTAAACAAATTATCACTTCTTGGAGATCAAAGTGGCAGTATGTATTTCATAAAATGAGTTACAAGATATTACAAGAATTCTTTATCGTCACTTTGCAAATCACATCTCAGATAGAATAAGGAACCTCCAACTAGCAACTAGCTACTAATGACTAATTAGTTAACAACAACACTAATTAGATAACAACGTGACCACTAACAACCCTTCGTATGAATGGAGCACTCTTATTTATAAAAAAATTGAGGATAATTATACAATAACTATATATACTTAGATCTCTCCTAAATCCACATTTATCTCTTGTAGTTCCAACCAATCTCCTAAAAATCTAAGATACAAATCCTCTCAAAATTCTCTCATCCATGATTCTTCTTCGTTTAATGTGCATAGTTAATGATCCATATCTTCCACAATTATTCCACAAATATTCATGAGTTGGAATTTGAAATCCGAATTTGTGGTTGGGTGGTCAAGCAGGACCCTTCTAGAATCTCCAAGTAGGCCTACAATATCATAAAGCTCATAGCACTTTTATATATATATGTGTGTGTGTGTGTGTGTGTGTTAATTTCCTAGTATTTGATCACAAATTCACTTAAAATACTTAAAATCAATGACTTGGAAAATAATAATAATAAACCCATACAATCATGAGAATGGTTACTTAATGTAATGTTACGGGGTTATAGAGTTATGGAATGAGGGTCAAATGATGGCAATGAAGATGAAAATGGATGACATTTTGGAGACCGAACACACCTCCTAACTGAAGTTATTGCATCTCCTCATGCAACTATTGCATTGATTCCCTTAATCATAAGTTGATCTTCTTGAAATGTTTTTCTTCTTTATGAGCTTTGGCATTTTATTGATTCTCTTCTAACTTTTCATAATCATATTTGATAACTTTAGTCTTTTTGCAAAGTGTACTTTGAAATACATTTGATTGCAACATATATTTCTTATGGTTGGTTCTTGTGTGCAACCAAAATTTTGGTTCTTGTGTGCAACCAAAATTTTATGAGTATTGGTTCTTGTGTAACAATAATTTTGTTATTTTTGTTGCATCAAAATACTTAAAAACATTGAGAATTCCTTTTTAAGTCCCATATAAACTTTTTGAATCAAAATGCAATAATAGTTGATCTGTGAAAAATATGTTGGTTAGGATGAAATGAAATTTAACATGTGGCATGATATATGAATACCCGTTCCCCCCAACTTAAGGTTTTTTTAGTTTTCTTGTGAATGAGAAAGGGAATATGAATGTGGTGAGGGATTTTCCAAGATCACAATTTTAGCATTTAAGGAATTACATGATTAAAGATTAGAAAAATACATACCTTCACCTACCTGAAAAGTGGACAAGCTATGTATATCGAAGAGTGTGGTTGTTGCTGCTGGATCATGGAATATAAAGCAAAAGAATCTGATATGCTTCTTCTTTCCCTTGGTTGTATGAATTGAGGATGGGATTGGAATGTTTATTGCTACAACGGATGAGTTTTGAATTGAGTCTTGTTGCAAAATGCTGAAATCATGTAGTCTTCATTCGTTAAACTCAGTGGCATAATTATTATCTATGTGAACAAATGTGTTGATGTCGAACATAGAAAAGAAATTGTTGGATTACTGACCATTAATGAATTCCATTGACCAACACGAGACTACTCACCATCGATGTCAATGAGAGTCAAGATACCTTAGTACATCTTACTAGGTGCGAATAGATGTGTCATAGTCGAGTAACCTAGAAGATTCGCTAAATAGGGGACATTGATGTATTCCCACTAGTTATTGGTGAGAGAGATTGCCATTAAGGCATTCAAGTCTCATGGTACTTAAAAGATCTCTATTTTTTATCCTAGATGATGTGTCAGAGTTGATGGGTCAAAATTTGTTAGAAGGGAGGCCTTAATGAATCCTCCATCATCTAACGCGAGTATATATAATAATTTGAAGAACTATAGATGGAAAATTTTCATTGAAGCAAGGTTTATCTCACAGAAGGAAAAAGAAAATGGGGTGACTCATATTTGTAAGGGAACTAAATGAATTTACTTTTGGGTTAAGGGTGAGTGAAAATGAGGCATGAAAGTATGAAGATTGCAAAGGGAAATGCGTTTTTGTAGTAGGGATGATATGATATGATCATAGGTCAAACTAAAATATAATTGATTATGCCAATAGTGAACTGAATTTTAACTTAAAGTGCTTAAACCATGAGAACTACTGGAGAAGAAAGAATTTACGACAAATGATAAACATAAGAAAGACGCAAAAAATAAGTGAAAATAACAAATAAACAATGATACCAGACAACAAGATTGATTATGGAGTTCGTCCCTGATGGAATACGTCTCTGGGTCTGCTTTCAAGATGGGCTACTACTTTATTATGATTGAATATGAGAAGGTCGATTACACAGAAAATTTACCAAACTAAATGTACATGCAAGCACTTTTGGTCACTATCATAAGAAATCTCTTTGAACCAGATTTCCAACGCCTGTCACAGTTCCTAATTCCGTCTCCTGATGCTCTTATTACACTAAAAACAAAACAACATATATCCTCCAGAATCTACATACAAAACTCAAAATCCACTCCTCCTCTTCGATGAGAAAAAATTCCTTTATAACCTTGCAAATGCACTCTAACCTCCTTAGGTTGAGTTCAGGATGCATCAGCTAAAAATTAGTTTGAATGTGCTCAGTCTTATGTCTAACTAACACTTTTAGGGTTAAGTTGCATGGTCATCGAACTAGTTGAAATGACAAAATAACCAAAACCCAAATTAGAACTTTGGATAAGTGAAAACCTACTAGCCATTAGCTAACCGGGCAGAGGAAGCGGACAACCAGCATGTGACTGTCGCGGTCTAACTGTAGGTTGCCACCTCCGTGGTCATCATCCCGATGGTCTTGGCTTATAATGCAGCCTACCATGTGAACAAGCGCAGTTGTAACTGTTTGCGGCCATGTACCCCGATAGTTTTGGTGACCCGCGACTTGCAGTTACTCCTTGCTCACATGCCAACTACAACTTGGTGGTAACATGACGTCCAACTACTACTCCACTGCTCACATGACAACGGTTATGTGATTTCCCCATGTGGTTAAGCTCTGACATTTCCGTTGCAGTCTACCCATAGTCCTGTTTACATGCCTTATTGCTGATGCAGTTAGGGTTAAGTCCTACAGTTTGGGGACAATTATTTAAGTTTTGAAATGTATTTAATATGTAATCTGTTTATAATGTTTACAACAGTCTGAGGGTTAGGTTTCTGGTTTTTAGACTTAGGTTTGTAGACTTATGGTTTTTTTTCAATATAATGTTTTGAATACAAGTCTTTTATGACTTGGAACATCACATTACAACATCCTTTTACAATAAATTGTCACAATGTGACATCACCCAATGACCACATCACTAAACCACACATTACTGATGATGACTAAACGATGCCCATGAACTACACGCTCACAGTGAACTGAACTTGTGCAACTGATCTGACGAGCTCCTCCTAGATCAATCCTCTCCACTTGAAAGATTTTGGATCGCAAAAGTTTGATTTTAAGTAGATATCAGGTGAGGGTACAGTTCCCTCACTTTTCTGATTTCCATCCACCTTACCTTGCTCAGATTCATGCCCTTGAGTCCTACTTGAAGATATTCAACATCTCCACGCCTTGAAGATTGAATCTTCCTATCCAAGATGATACCTTCCTACAACTCATTCATATACTCAAGTGCCAAATCATCAATAGTTGGAATATGTGTATCTTCCTCGAGATCCATGATCATTGGAGATTCATACAATTTTAGCTTTTCCACATTTACAATTGAGTAAATTCACATGTAAGGAGGTAACTTTAATCGAAATACATTATTTCCAATATTTTCCATAATTTTGAAAGCGCCATACATGATAGGTTTTAGTTTCTTACCTTCTCCTTTCAACCTGTCTTTACTGATATACAACCATACCTGATCGCCGACCTGAAAATGATGATCTACTCGATGCTTGTCATGGCGCATTTTAAACTTGGCCTGACTCTTCTCTAACTGATCTTGCACTGATGCATGTATTTGTTGTATTCGTTGAATGAAATTAACCGCTTTGTTTGTATCATCATGTTCTCCTAGTTTATCCTCTTCACCAAACATGAGATCCATCAGTGACTTCGGTAGATATCTAAAACATGTTTCAAATGGTGATCAATTAGTTGATGAATGTAAGGCTCGGTTGTAAGCATGTTGCACATAAGGTAAAGATTCATACCACAACTTAGGATGTTTACAGCAATAACCACGGAGAATATGTATGACTGTCCTGTTTACCACTTCAGTTTATCTGTCGATCTGTGGATGAAAAGTTGTGCTCTTCTTCAACTTTGTTTCCATGAGTTCCCATAAAGTGGACCAAAATTTTTCTACAAAATGAGTGTCTCGATTAGAAATAATGGAAGTAGGTAACCCAAAATGAACCCATACATGATCAAAGAACTTCTTTGTAGTTTGTTCAGCCGTCGCTTTTTTTTTGCATGGAACAAGAATATAGATCTTGCTGAATCTGTCAATCACAACATACAGGTAATCATGCCCTCTCCTGGACATAGGAATTTCTCCAACAAAATCCATGGAAATACTGTCCATGGTCGCAAAGGAACTGGAAGTGGCATGTATAAACCAATCTTTCGATTGCCTGGTTTGCTGGTCAAACACATCACACATCCTTTAATGTATTTAGCAATAGTTTCATACATACGAGACCAGTAACAATACCTTTGAACTTGTGCCATTGTTTTGCTTACTCCAAAATGTCCGGAAGTGTGAGAAGAATGTGCTTCCCGGACAACATGCGCTCTTTCTATCTATGGTATGCATAACTTACCCAGATGATATAACAACCTATCATAAACATGATAATTGATTTCTTCCACCTAAGCACAATGAGTTAGCGATTCATAAATATCTTTGAAATCAACACATGTACTATATTCTTCTATATAACTTTCATGTTTTAAAGAACTACTATGCAGCACTACTGAAGCATTCAAAGATGGTCTAGACAACATATGAGCTACTTTGTTTGTGACACCTTTTTTGTACTTAATTACTAAGTGAAATTGCTGAAGAAATCCCATCCATCTGTAATGATGAGATTGTTGCAACATAGTTTGAGACTAAAGGTATTGAAGTGGCTGATGATCTGTGTGAATCACTGTTTCCTTACCCATTAAATAATGTTTCCACTTCTTAAAACTTTCAACCAAAGCAAATAGTTCTTTATCATATGTCGGATAATTCATTACTGCCTTAGAAATAGTTTCTGAATGAAAACAAATTGGTTTCCCTTTTTGAAGTAAGACTGCACCCATTGCATAACCACTAGTGTTTGTTTCAATTTCAAATGGTCATTGAATATCTGGTAAAGCTAAGATTGGTACTGTGACTCTTTTTTGCTTAAGTGTATCAAAATATTTTTTTGTTTACTCCCCACTAAAAGGGAGCTTTAGAACCTGTTAAAGCATGTAACGATGAAGCAGTCAAAGAAAACTAAGCAATACATTTTCTCCAATACTAAATTGCACCTAAAAAAATTCTAACTTTAGTCAATTCTGTGGTCTTGGCCACTTAACAATCACATTGATTTTAGCTAGATCTATTTTTAAACTTCCACCTCCAACTATGTAACCAAGATAATTCAGTGAAGTTTTCCCAAACTCACATTTGGAAAGTTTAAGGTACAATGTTTCTCTATGCAATACTTCAAAAACCTGCTTAACATGCTTAACATGCTCTTCTATACTAGAATTGAAAATGACAATGTCATGTAAGTAGATTATGACAAATTTATCAATGTATGGGAGAAAAACATCATTCATAACCCATATGAAAGTTGTTGGTGCATTACACAAACCAAAAGGCATTACCAACCATTCAAATAGTCCCTGTCTAATTTTGAACATAGTCTTCCAGATGTCATTTTTTGCTTGCGGATTTGATGATACCCACTTCTTAAATCTAACTTAGTGAAATAGAAAACATTTTTCAGTTGATTAAGTAAATCATCTATCTTGGGAAGAGGATACCTATTTTTTATTGTTATCTTGTTTAAGGCCCTAAAGTCAACACACATTCTCCATGTCCCGTCTTTCTCAGGAACCAAAATTATGGGTGACCCACATGGAGATGAACTAGGTCGAATACAACCTTTTTCAATCAATTATTGGATTTGTTTCTTTATTTCTTCATTCTCTTTAACTGATAGAAGATACATTCCGATATTAGGAAGAGGGCCATCAAACATTAATTGTATTTCATGTTGTATTTCTCTTTTAGGAGGAAGATTTTTTGGTTCCTTAAATGGATTTTGAAAAGAATCTACCACTTTAACCAATCTATCTTTGAACCGAGATTCACAACCTAAAAAAACATCCTGTCGATCCTTATGTTGTTATTTTACAACCATAAGTACATATTTCTTACTTGAACTTATTAATCTCTTTATCTTATTAACTGAAACTAAATCCAAGTGTGTTTTAATTTTATGTGCCCTAACATTAAATTTAATCCCATCTTTCTTAAGATGATATTTATGTTCTTTCCTATAAAACAATGCATCGCGATCATAGAGATAAGGACTTCCTAGCATTACTCCACATATATCTGCTGGAATCACATCTAAATCCAGTTCATCAATGTAGTTATTTGTTATTGAAAATTTCAACCAACACTGCTTTCTGACATCAATTTGAGTCTCTTTATTCAGCCAACCTAGAGGGTATGGTCTTGGATGATTATGTGTCTCTAAACCCAATTTCTTAACTAAATCTCCAGATATTAAATTTTCCTGTGATCCACTGTCAAATAATGTATCTATGTTTGTGTGCTTAGAAGTTATCTTTACGTGAAATATTTCAACCCTTTTATCCTCATTTAGATGATTTTGGTTTGAACAAGGTATAGAAGTGCTAGAACTTGAACCAGTGTTAGAAGTTTTACCTATTGAAACCATTGCAGTTATTTTACCTTCATCACCTGAGTTGGAGCCCAAATATTGTTGGATTGTTGTATTGGCCTTCTTTTCACCTTTCTTCTTCTGTAACTTCTTTGGTCTGAGTTCTGGGTGAAGTTTCCAACATTTGGACTCCTCATGTTGGATCCTATGCCAATGAGTACAAGTAGGTCCTTCACCTTCCTTCTAAGCTGTCACTGATCTCTTTCCCTTCAGATTTCCCTTCTTCTTGTTGTCTTTGGAATCCTTGATTTCCAATTGCCTGGATGGTTTCTATGAAAAATTGAATGGTCTACCACCTGATTCAACATGTATGGCTTGAACACACACTTCATTAAAATAATCAAGACTAAACATCAATAATGTACGGTATAAAGTTTCACGTGTATCTAATGAAATACCAAGTGCCAATGATTTCTTTATAAACTCTTGAGTAAAATCCTAAAAACTCTACCCTTTACCTTACCTCAAATGCTTCCAATCAATAACAACTTGCTGCATGTATCCTAAAGGACAAAATTGTTTCCTAAGAGATTATAAAAACTTAGACCATGAAGAGATGACTTTACCTTTCCTCTTTACATCTATTTGAGTTTTACTTTCCCACCAGATTAAAGTTGTTCCCCCCATTCTAAGTGTAGCTAACTAAATTTTGTTTTATCGATAGAAATGTTTTGAATGCGACAATACACTTCTAACTGCTTATTCTAGTTATCTAGCTTTTTAGGATTCATTTCACCATCATAAATAGGTAACTCAAATTTTACATCAAGTTTCAAAAGAGATGTTTTCTTCGGTTTCTTTTTTGTTTTAGATTCTTCACTGGAAGAAGAAGATGATGATGGAGATGATGGAGGCGAAGGAGGTTTATTAGCCTTGACTTTACCTTTGTCCTTCTTCGATGTCTTTGAAGAAGAAGCTACATCTCTCGCCTTCTTATCTTCATAAAGTTCTCCCAACATCTGCTACATCGTCAAGAATGCTTGTTGAAACTGTTCATCGCCCATCTTAGTTTCATCACCTACATTAGATCATGTCATGGTCGACTTATGAGTGACCCTTGGCTTTCCAATCTCTAGATCAATCTCCTTGAGGATTCCTTCTCCAGGTTGCGACTTAGACCTGGTTAACATTCAATGGAAAAATTCTACAAACACAACCTGCTCTGATACCAAATTATATGATCTGAAATGATCATAGGCTAAATCGAAATAGAATTGATTATGCCAACAGTGAACTGAATGTTAAATTAAAGTGCTTAAACCATGAGAATGTCTTGAGAAGAAAGATTTACGATAGATGATAAACATAAGCAAGATGCAAACCAGAAGTGAAAACAGAAAATACATACGATACGAGACAACAATATTGATTGTAGAGTTCATTTCTGATGGACTACGTCTCCAGGTCCTCTTTCAAGATGGGTGATCACTTTACTAGGATTAAATCCAAGAAGGTCGATTGCACAACAAATTTACCAAACTAAATGTGCACATAGGCACTTCTCATCACCGTCATAAGAAAGCTCTTGGAACCATCTTTCCAATGCCTGTAACGGTTCCCAATTTTGACTCCCGATGCTCCTTTTACACTGACAACAAAACAACCTATATCCTCCAGAATCTGCATACAAAACTCAAAAAACCACTCCTCCTCCTCTTCAATGAGAAAAACTGCCTTTATAACCATGCAAATGCACTCTAACCTCCTCATGTTGAGTTCAGGATGCATCACCTGAAAATTAGGTTGAATGTGCTCGATCTTATGTCTAACTGACACCTTTAGGGTTAAGTTACATGGTCATCAAATTAGTTTAAATGAAAAAATAACCAAAACCCAAATTAGAACTTCGGATAAGTGAAAACGTGCTAGCCATTAGCTAATCGGGTGGAGGAAGTGGATGGCCAGCATGTGACTGTCATGGTCTAGCCACAGGATGCCACCTCCACGGTCATCATCTCGGTGGCCTCGGTTTATGGTGCGGCCTGCCATGTGAACAGGCACAGTTGTAACTATTTGCAGCCACGTACCTTGGTGATTTTGGTGACCCACAATGGTTCCACTAACTGCACTTGCTGCGGTTACTCCGTGCTCACATACCGACTACAACCTGGCGGTTACTCCTTGCTCACATGTCGACTGCAACCTAGCGGTTACTCCTGGCAGTAACATGACCTCTGATTGCTACTCCACCACTCACATCACAATGGTTATGTGATTTCTCCGTGTGGTTAAGGTTTGACATTTCCACTACAGTCTACCCATAGCCCTGTTCACATGCCTTATTTCCGATGCAGTTAGGGTTAAGTCCTACGGTTTGGGACTGTTACTTAAGTTTTGAAATGTATTTGATATGTAATGTGTTTAAAATGTTTACAAAGGTTCGAGGGTCAATTTTAAGGCTTTTAGACTTAGGTTTGTAGACTTATGGTTTTTTCTAATATAATGTTTTGAATACATGTCTTTTATGACTTGGAACATCAAATTACAACACCATTTTACAATAAATTTTCACAACATGACATCACCCAATGACCACATCACTGAACCACACATCACTGATGATGACTGAACGATGCCCATGAACTGCACACTGGTGATGAAATGAACCTATGCAACTGATCTAACGAGATCCTCCTGGATCAAGGGAGATGGAAAGTTCTGGATCAACTGCAGGCTTAGAATGAGAAGAAATGGTAAAATTGGTATGTGTTTAGTAGCAATGGTGTAGTGGATTTGATTTTACATTGAATGATCACCCTCTTCTGAAAGAAACTTGGTCTTTAAAAAGGTACTCATGCATATAGTGCTCTTCTTTCATCATCCTGGAACCTGCAAAAACTTAGCAATTTCTACAATAAAATGTAATACTATCAAAAGAGAGATATTATTAGTCACTATTCATCTGATATATACACAAAAAAACTTAGAAATAGTAATAATAAGACAAATTCAAGAAAGAAATTCAAGAAAAATTTAATGCACTTTTACCAGTTTCTAGCCAATTTTGAGCTTTCCATACACTTAATGCTTCATTAATAGACCATAAACCAAATTGGCATAAGCCACTGAATTGTGTCGATTCTGCAGCTACCAAAAATATAGATCGTTGCATTGTCTTTTCGCTTTACAACTTGCAATTAGCCTCAGATGGTGGTTTGTCAATCATTGCAGTTGAATTTTTAATATTGCAAGTTTTCATGAAACTCTAAGTCCATAACTATGTTTTTTCTTTTTCAGTAGTACTCCACCCTTTTCCATGATCACATGGATCAAGACAATGCTCAAAATTCAAAATTCTTAGATCAGCTTGAGACCAATGCCAAAGCGTATATCTCGTCTCTCTAAATCCAATGCAACTCGGTTCAATGGAATCCGACTTTGAATGCTCCTAGATTTGTGTTCTGATCATTTTAGGAAACAACTAAAAAAAAATGAATTTTGAGTTTGCAGGAATGCCCAGTCAGTAGTTTGTAAGCTTACTAGGTCATGATGTGGTAAGTTTGATTGTTTCTTGTCAATCAATATATGGTTGACCCTTGGCATTATTTTACTCGTTGACATGTGGATTTTTTTTATTGATCAATGGGTTGGTCCATTGGCCCAATGAGAGAGTGCCATGTGGACTAGCCATTGGTTGCCACATGGCCTCCTCGTGGTGGACAAAAATTTGTTAAGGGTCGAACTACCCTCCACAAGAATCAAAATCGTGACCTCTTCTTTAACAACAAAGTGCTTTTACTATTCGACCTATTTTATTTCTTGTTAATTAATACTTCTGAAAATGTATTTAAGTTTAAGATGTGCATTATTTGGGGGAGGGGTTGGGCTAAGGCCTAGCCCCTAGCCCTCCAATGCCATAGAATCACAGGAGAGGCCCAAGGGCTAGGCCTTAGCCCGACCCACGGTCACGATCCCGTGCCAAAAACCGTAAGGTGCCAGCACTAAAATGAAAGGGGGCTATCCCTAAGGCACATGGTGCCATATGACCATGGGAACAATAGAGGAATGGGGCCAGAAATCCATTGGCCCTTGATTTTTGGCACCCAACACAGTCGGATGGTGCCTATGTCACCAATATTTTTGGAATTGTTGCTAAATGCTGATTTTAACTGCCTTACAAATTCGATTGTGGATTGGGAATATAGGCTAGGTTTGTGTGTTGTTTCCGTGTTCGGGGCATATAGGCTAAGTTTGGGTCTAATTGTAGGATTATTAAGATCAAAATTGGGTATAAACTTAAAACAGTGATATTTTACTCAATTTTTGGCCAAATGAGGTGCAAAAAGAGTCAAAACGAGGGTTTTCGACAATGTTGGATCCATTGGAGACATCAATTTTTCTGTTTGAGATTTGTAAAATCCTGTTATTATAATTTTGAGTATGAATTTAGATCTCTTATCCAATTTTTATTGCAAAATTTTCAAACTAACTTTCTTCAATTTTCCTTTCTGATCTTCCAGATCATAGAGAGGGCAAGAAGAGAGCATGCTCAACAATATTAAAACACTTTATTCATTTGGAATGTGAAATTTAAAAGACAAAGTGAAAGGATTTGATTTCTAAATTCAAATTGTGGCTCTCAAAACTTTATTTTTTCTCCTTCTTCTCAAGTATTCCTTCTCTTTCTACATCTTCCTACAAATGATTAGTGAGTTGTGTGGCTCTTACTACACCGCCAATAAATAAAATTCCAAATAAAATCTAACTTAATTTTTTTTTTTTTTAACTCATCACTAAACTTGGTTTTTATTCATTGATTCTTTCTTACTCTACTCTACTAGAAATAGAAAATTGGTTTCAAGTGTATTCATATTTCCAATGTAACCATGTGTGTAACAAGAGTAAAAATATATTCATGCTTATTTTTGAAAAATATGCATTAACACACATCAAACCATGAAAGACCAGTTGTTTTGATAATACAATTAAGAAGTAAGGATGAATGAAAGAGTGATGTGACTTGATCCTTGATTGGAACCATGTTTCAATAAGGCCATGGAATTCCTGATTCTTTTCTTGGTTTAGATCACATTGAATATCCTCCTTTGTTATGCATTCCTCAATCTAAGATTCTATTGGTTTCTCCCCATCAAAAGTATTGCATGTTTTTCGAGTCTCTTCAACCAATTGACAAGAGGAATCAAAAGAAACTTGAAGATCTTCTTTTGGAGGTGGAGAGATAAACAAGTTTTTGTATGTAGTTAAAATAAACTCTTCTTGAGAGGCAGATATCCCAATTGTTTCTAAGATTCAGAAAATTTCTTGGAAGAACATTCTTAAAACTATTAATTGTCTGTGAATTACTCCAATTTGTTGATAATTGTCATCGTGCACAAAGAATCTAGTAGAAAGTATAAAATAAATATTGAAATCTAATATGCGAAATGAATTTTGTTGGAAATACTGAGAGGGGGGCTAAATCAATATTTCCTTTTTAACTATTGTTTTACCAGTTAAAACATTTATATTCAGAACACAAGATGAACAACAAGTATAGATTCTTTTATTAATATAATATTTGCAATAAAATAGATACAATATATAAATGGTTGCAATCAATTTCCAAGCATGAACTTGGAATTTTGTGAGGCTCCAACCTCCAGAGCACCAATTATATTTTTCCAAGGCAACAATCTTGGACTTAGGAGCACCAACTCCCAAGGACTCCAATCCTCTTAGTTTAGAGGCTCCAACCCCATGGGCTCCAACCCTTCCTACTTCTAAGGCACCAATCCTAAGGACACCAACCCTTCTTACTTCTGAGGCAACAACCCCAAGGGTTCTGACCCAATCTTGTCAAGGCATGTTTGATAGTAATGATATGCTCTCATAACTCTTCTTTACTGAGTTTTGTTTGTTTACAACTTCATTGTAGTCTCCATGCTACAACATCAATGGCAACCAATCTTCTTATGAAGGAGTTTTTACAACTCTTCATACTATCCACACAGAGTCTACAATAGCCTTCATGATCTTTGATAATGTCTCCACACAGCTTTAGTGAGTCTACTATTAGTTGCACTAAGCTTTGCATAAGAACCAACTTTCTGTTCAAGCATCTATTCTAAATATCACAATAAATGCTTCAACATGATTGCTTCTCTGCTAGCTACTTCTCCCTTCAAACAATGTTAGATAAATCTTTATTTATTACATCACAGAATTGTTCTTCAAACTACTTTGTGTACCTGATTAATTCATCACAGGTCTGAGTCTCTCACAGAATAACACGGTCAACAGAGATGCTCATCCTTTGAATGCCTCCAGTCCTGTTGGCCCTTTGGCCATTTTCTGTTTTGTTGGACCCTACGACTGCCTCTGTTTCTTCCATCTTTTTTACCAACTTCAACTTTCCTTGTTCTCTTTGGTCACTTTAGCTTCCTCTGCCTATTCGAATTAAGTAATACTTCACAGACACGTTAATTCAGAAGAGAGGGCCGAATTACAAAGAAAAAATGTTGCATACAAAAACTATAACAGAGAGGCCCTTTTTTAATAATAATATTCGTACATTGGACGTTATTATTTACGGAGGATTTCATTTGAGAGATAGTACCAACAAGGAGGCCCCACATGCCACGTCACCATTGCGATCGCAATCATTCAGGCCCATTGAACTATCAGAACCGTTATTTGAAGCTTTTGTCCATAAAAACCCCGGGCAATACAATTATTGAAATACACAGGAATATATGGAAGAAACTTGACCGAATGCTTAAGGCCTGACTTCGAATGCATTACACTTGCATCTATAACTATATCAGGTCCACTCCTCTGCAACGTTATCACAATTGGCAATCGCAAATTTCGGAAGTATTTTATAAGTCGAGCCCATAACATTGTCGATGGCCGATGGCTGATTCCCCTGCTGGACGTGATATTTTATAAAATGTTGTTGATGAATCCATCGGTTCCACAACGTATATCACAATCGGTGCTTTTAGGGGTGATAGCCCTTTGTATATTGTGATATGCGAGTTCTGATAGGCAGATGCGATATAACAATAGAGAATTTCATAATGTTGTAGTGGGTCTGCAACATATCGCAATTATATAATATATATATATATATATATATTGCGATTCGCATGTTTTAATGTGGCAAGGCTTAGAGCCCGAATATATGAAATGCACTGAAAAACATACTTCAAAACATTTAGTGGACTTCACCTGTTTATATGCCCAGACATATATATCATCGGCTCCACACATGTATATCATAGTCAGGAGTTTCGGGTAGTGGCACATAATAGAACCCCCTGATGTTATTTCTCCGATATATATATTCCGCCTCTGATAGTGTATTCCGATATATATATATATATATACTCTGCCTCCAATAGTGTACATTGCATATATATACTATAGATTGCTCCACCTCTACCTTTATCTCCTCTACTCTTTGTACTCTTTCGCTCTTCCTCTATGCTCCTCCGATAGCTCTGTTTATGCTCCTATGATATGCTCTACTTTGATATTATGCAATACTCCTCTGATGTGTTAACTCCTCATTTGATGAATTCTTCCTCTCAGTTCTTCTTGGGCACGTATTACATGCGATGCTCCTCCGATGTGGCTCCTCTTGCTTGAATGTCTTCCTTTGGCTTTGTAATGTCTTTCAATGACCTTCTCTAATACCTTCATACCTTGATGGCTTCTCTCTTTTCTAATATGCCTCTCTTTGTTAACTCCTCTACTAACAGACTCTTACTCATTAATTGGCTTTCCTGATGGCCTTGCTCCTGTTTCTTCATGGATTCGCTCTGCTTCCCCTTGGCTTCATATCATCATCTAATATCTAGAATATTGCCATATTGACATCAATGACAACCTAGGTCAACAATCTCCCCTTTTGTTATTGATGGCAATATTCTTCTTCTCTCCCCCTTTGACATCAATGGCAAAGGAGTGCTCTGGGACTCCCCCTATCAAACTGCTTCTATTCTTTATGAATGGTAGATATTCATGGGTCTGTTACTCCCTCTGTCATAGTGTTCTTATTTTTACTCAAGATAGAAGGATTGATGCTTTATCATCAATTAGCACATTATCCCCTCTTTATGTCTCAAAACTACTTTATCATGGTTTCAACAATGCTTAAAGATGCTCTACTTCAATGCTTTCAAACAAATTGCAAATAGCCACACACCAAGTGTCCAAGTCCAATTTTTTATGCTTTAATCCATATTCTGTTGTTTCCACAATCAGAATTGGGAGGCCTTCATAGCCCGAATCAAGAGAAAATGCCACCGAAATTGTCTTTGCTTGCTATCTTTCTTCAGATCTGAGTTCCTTTTTGTCTCTCTGCTTCTCCTTAAGTCACTACCATCCAGTATTCAACATCATTGCATTTGGATGAAATGGTGAGAGGTTGTGCCTCATTGTTGCTATATTTTTGAAGTGACCAGTATCAGCTTAAGTTATATTTGATTGCACAACATTCTCCTTTCTATGAGCCATCTTTTCCTTGTGTTCTTGTACATATCTCTGCAAGTTATTTCACTAGCAGATTTAGATATCCAATCTATGACTGTCTTTTAAATTCATTTTGCTGATTTGCATCTTCTTGCAATGCTTCAATTCTGTTATATGCTGCCAGCTGCTCCTACTTCAAACTCGATTCCAGGTTTATCTGTTTGTTTGAAGGTTGCCTCTATTTGTGTCCATAACTTACCTATTCTCATATTAAATCCCTGAGTCAAGACATAAACTTCTGGATTAACAACACCATAGTTGTTTTCCCTATTTATTTAGTATTAGATGACATTCTCTATTGTTCCATGTTCTACTAAACATCTTCAACACCAGTCCAAAGAATAGTTAAGAGATCAAGTTCTTCAATGGAGTGCTCTTGAGAAATGATCTTTATCAATGAATGATTGTTAATATAGCTCAACAAGGATTTTATAAGGGCCCTTTCACTAATAGCTTCTGCAATAATGATCAAGAATCATAGACTCACCCTAACTGTATGCATCATCTCTTTTGGCAGAGTCTTCCCATCAAATTCTTAGATTGTCAAAATTTAGGCCAATAACATGTGTTGTTGGCTAGAGAGTTCAAGGGACTTTCGGATTGTATTTGCTTCCTTCTCCATACTTGTGTAAATTTCTTCTTTTGCATGGTTCTAGCTTGTGTAAGAGCCCAAGTTAAGTTACAATCATGTGCCATATGACCAATGTTATGACACTTGAAGCATTCTACTTTTTTCATGAATAAGAATTCATGATTTCTTCGTGCAAAATTGTTCCTTGGAGATTGTTGGGGACCATAATATCTATCTTGATGAGATGGTTGGGGACCATAACATCTTTCTTTATGATATTCTTTATAATCTTTTTCCATGTGACCAAATTTTGTACAAGAATAATAATAACCAAAAAATAAACTTTGGTACCTAGGAGATGGAGATTTCCTTGATGTACTTCTGAAGCCTTTCTGCATTGAGATCCTTTGATGATAACCATTGCTTCTCACATCTTTGGCAAAATCTACATTTCTTCTTGGAGAAGAATTTCTTCGCTGGTTGCCTTGATTTTTCTCCTTCCCTTTGCTGGAATTGGGAGCATCACCATTTCTTTCTGGCTTCTTCACATCCCTTTTGTTTGAAGCATTATTATTCTTGTTTGAGGATTCATGTGCATACCAGAGACCTAATTTATCAAATGGACATCTTTGATAGCTGAGCATGTCATCCAAGACTTGAGATCTCTTCAATATTTTGTTCATCCCTTCAACCTTTTTTTTCCGAGGAAGACAATATCTTCTTCCAATATTTCACACTGATTATTCTTCTTAGCAAGTTGTTTCTCAGTTTCTTCCTTGATACGAGTAGCTTCATCTGCCTCTATTTTAAGGGAGATGATATCTCACTTCATTTTGAATATTTCTTCATTTTCCTTTGCTAGACTGCTCTCCATTTCTTCCTTGATCCTTGTAGCTTTACATGTTTCGGCCTTGAGAAGTTTGATGTTAAGATATTAATTTGAAGATTTCTTCATCCTTTGCTTTTACTTGACATATCATGGTGTTTCTTTCCTTTCTTGCTTCATTAATTTGTCCTTCTATGATTTCCAATGCTTCCATTGTCTTCTCAGCTCCTTGTGCTTGTTTCCTTCCTTCTTGTAGTTGAGATTTGAGAGAGGAGACCTCTACCTTATACTGACCAATCTATTTTTCAAGTTTGTTCAAGCTCTTGTGCCTTTGTTCAAGTTGACTTGACAAGGTATCTTCCCATTTCTTTTCTTTATCCAATCGATTTGTCATGGATATGACTTCTTCATGATGCTTTTTTTTCTTTGATGAAATTCCTTCTTAAGCTTGGCAAGCTATTTATCCCTTTCTTGTACTTGAAGCTTGACAAGGTCAACTTTCTCCCTTGTTTGATCTTGGTCACCAATTAGTGCTATCTTCTTAAGTTCCTCATTTTCCTTTTTCAAATTGTTAATCTCTTCCATGGCAGCCATAAGTCGAGCAATGAGATCCTCTACAAAATATTTTTCATTCTCTTCACCTTCTAGGTCTGCTTTAGCCTTGATGTCATGATTCTCATTTTCAGCATCTATGATGGGTTATGGATTTCCTTCTTGATTTCCATCATCTTCTTGACTGATGGTCATGGTCAATGCTCCTTTTGAGTGAAGGTCATGAAGCTTGTCCCATATACCCTTTGCTGATGAATGTTTTCCTAGATTGTTCTTTATAGAATCAGGTAGCCCATTCAAGATTGCCTTCATTGCTTTTGCATTGTACTCCTTGGATTCTCCATCCATCCTTCTATCAAAAATCAATGATTTCCAAATTTCAATGCCTTGAGTTTGTAAGAAATTCCTCATTTTTGCTTCTCATATATTAAAGTTCCCATTGAACCATGGAGCCTCCTCAAATTGATTATCTTATATTTTAGTGGTAGAGGGATACACATCGTTAGGAGGATTGGAGACTTTCTTCGTTAACTTTTCCATTTGTGTTCTAAAGATCAACCTTTAAGCTGTTAGGCTTTGAATGAAGGTACTGGCTCTGATACCAATTGTTGGAAATACTGGGGGGGTGAATCAGTGTAGATGAACAACAAGTATATATGCTTTTATTAATATAATCTTTGCAATAAAATAGATAAAATATATAAATGGTTGCAATCAATTACCAAGAACCAACTTGGACTTTTATGAGGCTCCAACCTCTAGAGTACCAACTCTGTTTTTCCAAGGAAACAATCTTGGACTTAGGAGAACCAACTCCCAAGGACTCCAATCCTTTCAGTTCTGAGGCTTCAACCCCATGGGCTCCAACCCTTCTTACTTCCGAGGCACCAATCCCAAGGACACAAATCCTTCCTACTTCTGAGGCACCAACCCCAAGGGTTCTGACCCAATCTTGTCAAGGCATGTTTGATAGTAATGTTCTGCTCTCAGAACTCTTCTTTACTGAGTTCTTTCTATTTACAGCTTCACTATAGTCTCCATGCTACAACATCAATGAAAACTGGTCTTCTTATGAAGGAGCTTTTACAACTCTTCATACTGTCCACATAGAGTCTGCAATAGCCTTCATGATCTCTGATAATGTCTCCACATAGATTTAATGAGTCTACTATTAGCTACACCAAGCTCTGCATAAGAACCAACTTTTTATTTAACCATCTGTTCTAACTGCCACAGTAAATGCTTCAGCATGACTGCTTCTCTATTGGCTACTTCTACCTTCAAACAATGTTGGATAAAGTTATATTTATTACATCACAGAATTGTTCTTCAAATTGCATTGTGTACCTGATTTATTCATCACAGGTATGAGTCTCTCACAGGGTAACACGATCAACAGAGCTGCTCGTCCTTTGAATGCCTCCTGGCCTGTTGTTCCTTTGGCCCTTTTCTGTTCTGTTGGACCCTACAACTACCTCTGTTTCTTCCATCTTTTTAACCAAATTCAACTTTCCTTGTTCTCTGCTTTTATATGCCTGATGCACCTGACCGTTGGTTTCCTCTTTCCGCTGGCTCTTTGACTTTCTCAATGCTCGCTTGATCCTTCAGCTTCCCTCCTTTAGTCCCTGTAGTTTCCTCTGTGCTCACTTTCTTCTTCATCTTCCCGATCCTTTGGTCACTTTAGCTTCCTCTGCCTATTCGAATTAACCAATGCTTCATGGACACATTAATTCAAAAAGAGAGGGTCGAATTACAAAGAAAAAATGTTGCATATAAAAACTATAACAGAGAGGCTCTTTTTCAATAATAATATTCATACACTGGACTTTATTGTTTATGGAGGATTTGATGTGAGAGACAGTAACAACAAGGAGACCCCACATGCCACATCACCATCGAAATCACAATCGCAATCATTTAGGCCCACTGAACTACCAGAACTGTTATTTGAATTTTTTGGCCTTAAAAACCCTGGGAAATACAGTTATTGAAATAAACAGGAATATATGGAAAAAAAACCCAACCAGGCTAGACTTCAAATGCATTACGCCCGCATCTATAACTGCATCAGGTTTGCTCCTCCCCAACATTATCGCAATCGGCAATTGCGGCTTCCAAAAGTTTTTTATAAGTCGAGCCCATAACATTGTCGATGGCTGATGGTCGATTCCCCTACTGGATGCAATATTTTATAAATTGTTGTTGATGAACCCATCAGGTCCATAACGTATATCGCAATAAGTGCTTTCCATGAAACAAGGCCTTAAACACTTGCGATATGGTGGATGTGATATAACAATAGAGCATTTCATAATGTTGCAGCGGGTTTGCGATGTATCGCAATT